>CAUYRH010009207.1:0-24316 GCA_963574655.1 Perodicticus potto
CTCTGCGTCGACAGTTGGCCCATGAAGATGGGGACACAGCTGTCTTTACCTCTCTGCGTCGACAGTTGGCCCATGAAGATGGGGACACAGCTGTCTTTACCTCTCTGCGTCGACAGTTGGCCCATGAAGATGGGGACACAGCTGTCTTTACCTCTCTGCGTCGACTACTGCGCTTCCAGGACAAGGCACGCTCTTGCTGGAAAGCTCCTGAAGTGTCCGTAATACTCGGAAAATATGATGTTTTTATTAGTTTCTTGTATTATTTATCTACAGCCACGCACTGCATCACCGCAGTTCGGTTAACATGGCACTTCCCGATGCCTAGTCAGACAGTGGTTTCCTCAGGTTAGGACGGAGCCGAGAAGTCCTGCCGCCCAGCGATGGCGTAGCCCTCCCAGCTTCGTGGCCTAACACCGCCCTCACGTGTGCGGTGACGCTGGGGCACGCACATGCGCCGTGCTGCCCTTGGTGCAGGCCTTTGGCCCAGTTTACGTCCATAATACTTGGTAATGATCATAAACAACAATGTTAGTGGCTTGTGTATTTACCATACAATACTTTTTGTCAATGTTTTAGAGTGTATGCCTTCTTTTTATATTTTCAAAAGGCCTATAAAAGGGGCGGTGCCTGTGGCTCAAAGGAGTAGGGCACCGGCCCCATATGCTGGAGGTGGCGGGTTCAAACCCAGCCCCCGGCAAAAACTGCAAAAAAAAAAAAACCTTAAAAAAAAAAGACCCATAAAACAGCCCCAGGCAGGCCTTTCCAGAGGCCAACTAGAAGAAGACATCCTCACTCAGGAGGTAACAGCTCCATTCCCGTTATCATCCCTGAAGCCCTTCCGGAGGGAAATAGGAGGCAGTTATGTGGGCGGCCTTGACCCTGTGCGGGACTACACTACTGCGTGTGTTTGTGTCTTCATCTTGAACAGAAAAGTTGAAAAAGTAGAAAAGTTACAAATAGAAAAAAAAACAAAATAAACCAGACCTTTGCAAACAAAGAAAGAAAGAAAATTTTTTGCAGTTGTGTTATGTATTTGTGTTTCCAGCTAAGAGTTATTATGAAACACTGAAAAAGTTAAACATTTAAAAGCTTATAAAGTAAGAAAGTTACAGTAAGTGAAAGTTTATTTATTATTGAAGAAAGCCAAATGCTTGTTACGAATTTCGTGTAGCCTGAGTGTACAGTGTGTATGAAGTCTGTGGACGGTGATGTCCTCGGCCTTCGCGTTCACTCCCCACTCACTCTCTGACTCGCAGCGACTTCCAGTCCCACAAGCTCCATTGATGGTAAGTGCCGACGCACTTGTGGCGTTTTTATGCCACGTTTTCACGCTTCCCTTTCTATGTTTAGATGTGTTCAGACACACAGATCGTAGCCGCTGTGCTGCTGCTGGCCGCAGTGTGTGCCGGCCGGGCCTGCAGCCTGGGAGCTGTCGGGCTCACCACACAGCTCAGGTGGGAAGCCACACACAACGTCCGGGCGTGCTGATCAGACGGTGATGAAAGTGCCTCGCCCCTCATTGCTCCCACGCATCCTCGTCATCAAGCAACATGTGACTGGGTTCCTTTTTCCTAGAAGGCCCTTCCCAATTGTAAGTGGCACCAGGGTTTCTGCTGCACTCCCTCAGCGCCCATGCTGCCTACTCTACCCTGACACCCCACTTCTCATCTTCCCTCTGCGTGTCCCCCTAGACTGGGTATGCCTTGTCAATGTTACCATTATATATAGAATGGTTTACATTATACTTAATACCAGAATTCTCTGCTTGGTGTCCCTGCTACAGCAGAAAGGCAATATTTCCATTTTGGAATCCCCAGCATCTCCCACGATGCTCGATACTTTTGGGGCACTCACAAATCGTCGAATGAATAAAGGAATAAACCTGCAGTTGTAACTGGAATTCCCACTGTGTGCTTGGCCGTGAAGGGTTAAATGAGCTTTTGGTGGACAAGGCCCCAGACGTCTGGTCTTTCCCTTGCTCCCCTCTCTCTGGTCGTTCTGGTCCCTCTCACACTGTGCTCTGGGCTGGAGGCCCTTGGCAGTGGCTGCCCTCTTGGCCAGGAGGGACCTCTCCCGGGTTGTCTGGGGGCTAAGTGCTCACCTCCCTCAAGTCTCTGGTCGTACATCACCTTCTCGAAGATTGCAGCCCTTTCCTTCACTTGGCACTATTGCTCTTACCCTGTTCTGTTTCCTCTCTTTTCCATGGCACTTACGCTCCGTATGCTGTGTCTGTTGTTTCTTGCCTCTCTCCCCCCTTGCCCGAAGGTAAGCTTGCGAGGGTTGCCGTCTTTATCTGCTTTCTTCACTCTCATGTCCCCAGTGACACAGAACAGAACAATACTTAGAACACCAGAGACACTCTGTGGATCCATTTTGAGTAAAGCAAGTCTTATACTCAGATATGCGTCTTCGGTGATTCCCTAGGAAGGCGTTGTCTTACATGAACAGCGTGGTGTCCGTTACTTTACTTGCTTTCCTAACTGATATCTCAGGTGAGAGGAAGAGAGAGATAAAGGAGTGCTTGTCAATGGGATGAGAGATGGGAAGGTCTGGACACTGGCATGCATCGGGAATGGAAACACCCGGGAAGGCTACCCTTGTGCCCATCCACAGGTGGCCTGGGGGTAGCTGAGGGGAAGGAGAACGGAAGCATTGTGGGCAGTGTGAGTTCCAACATCCTAACATTGCTAAAATGTAAAACTTAAAATAAATGTACTATTTTCCCATAAGTTTTGCTTAGGGCAAATCTTACAGAAAATAATTACTTTCATGGTAATTTTCATCTGAATATATTTAGCAGACAGAGCCTGAGGATGGTCATTTCCACTAATGATGGCACAAAATATTTATCACCTTGATGAACTTGCAAAGTATGGTTAAGAATTTACCCCAGAGCAAATGGACTCCGGAGTAGAAAGGGCCTTAGGCTAGTGAAAATAGAGCTCAGTGTTTTTGCCCAAACTTATTTAATTTAGACAAAGTTGAGAAAAAATAATTAATTTATACTATGTAACACACATTGCCTATGAGAGAAAACATGATTAAACTCTATTTTGTGTGTGTATGTGTGTAAATTATCCTCTGTTATATTGGCCTGGAGAAATAAGATTACCTCAATATATCAATGTTTCTCCTGTTGTTAAGAGCCCATTTTTGGGGGTCATTCTTTGCCTTTATAAGAAGGGACCAAGGATTTAGTATTTAACACTCAGGAGTATTTCCTTGTCATCTTTAGTATTTGACACATATGACACAGAAAACCATTCAATGAACCAAACCATATGACACAGAAAACCATTCAATGAACCAAATTAATTTAAGGAATGAAATTGAATAGTATTCACATTCAAGATAAATGGAAGGAAAATGTATCAAAGCTATATTTAAATACGCTATACATGTGTTGATCTATGATGTTTTGACTTCCAAAGAAAATTATATCTTTATCTTCCAGGTTTAAACTGCATTAAGACTGCAGGTTTCAGATACATGATACAGCACATTTCCTTTGGAGTAACTTTGCTCATACATCTTATTCAAGAGGAAACAATCATAACGCTACATGTTTTTCATCACCGTGGCAGAGGTGAAGATTAATGTGATGATGTTAAAAAAGAAAGCATTGTATCTTAGAATGCTGAAAGTTTTTATTTACTTCCTATCTTGTTAATAAAAAGGAGCACTATAGAGAAATTTATCTTTACGCTTTGGGCCATAAGCTGATGACATAATAAAGACATGAAAAACATTTTCCTCTGAGGTATAGTGCTAAACATTTAGACAGGTACATCAAATATATTTTCTTTTCTCTCTTTTAAAATATTGATTGTAGAGACCACATTTGTAAAGTGCACGTAGAATCAGTTGGAAAATAAATCTTAAGACCACAATTTCTCCTTCTGCAGAAGGGCTAACCCAGAGCCTGTGAGTTCTTTTATTAATAGTTAGAGTTTATATGCATAGACAATGGTGGGTGTTAGGATGCCTATAATCCGCTTTGCAATACTTTTGCATAAACAGTGTGATATAAATGTGCATTAGTTACTCTCTACCTGAGGGGCATTCAGTTGCTAAAATCCAGCATTCACACTCCAGGGGTGGTCAACTAGCACTTAATTAGCAAGGCCACACTCCAGAGGCTTTATCATAAGTACTTTGGCTTTCTTTATCTTCAGCCCTAAAGATTAGCTAATTAACACATTACCAATGGGTTTTCAGTGGCAGAATTAATGACTTGTTAATTAGCATCATGGATGATATAAATGACTTATTGAGGTGACCATAGTTGTTTAAAAATATTAGATGGGCTGAAATATTTGAGACATGCCTCATCCTTGCCTAAACAAGACATAAAATTGTAGTGAGTCTTTTGCTCTTCATCTCTTGAAATGGCACCTGAGGCTTACTTCTAAAATAGTCTAGTGTGCTGTTCTGACTTTGCAGGATTCTGATTGCCCAAGGCTGCCTGTCAGATTACCTAAATTCTGACTCTACAATATTATATATATGCTCCCTCCATCCAAGAGTTCTTATGCAATATATGGTTCAAACACTAAAAAAGTCAGTGACCTGTGCAGCGCCTGTGGCTCAGAGGAGTAGGGCACTGGCCCCATATGCCAGAGGTGGTGGGTTCAAACCCAGCCCTGGCCAGAAACTGCAAAAAAAAAAAAAAAAAAAAAAGTCCGTGACCTTCGACTTCATTGAACTTACAGGACAAGCTTCAAAATCCTTTTATGTCTGCGAATGTGCATGTTCGTATGTCTGGATATATTTGCTTTCTTTAAGATTTGGTTGTGAACATAAAAAACATGCTTATGTCAGCCATACTTCTATTTATATATTTTACTTGTTATTGTAGTCTGAACATTTGGATCTCTCTCAAACTGATATGTTGAAATTTTAACCCCCAAGGTTATAAGTTCAAACCTGTCTGAGATGATATCATTGTTCTTGTAAACTGGGCTCAAGGAAAGTCCTCCACCTTTCTGTGCTGTGAGGATAGTGAAAAGATATGTCCATGAACCATGAATCTAACCTTGACACCAAGTCTGCCAGCACCTTGGTCTTGGACTTCTCAGCCTCTAGAACTGCGAGAAATACATTTCTGTTGTTTATGTGGATTTTGTTATAGCTGCCTGAATGGACTGAGTCACCTGTTAACTAATTTATTATTTCATAAGTAGTTCAACAAACGATTATTAGACATCTGCTGTGTATCAGACATTAAGTTCTTTGCCAGGGATATTAAGATGGAAAAGATGAAGTTCTCCTAAGGAGTTTATGTTTAGTGGGAAATACACGAACATGCTCAGACGCTTATGGGTAGGGCAGAGTGATACCTCTAGAGTGTTACGGAGGGCATGTGACCCCATTAGAGAGGACCAGGGACTTCTGGGAAATAATGAAACCCTAAGATAACCAAGGTTTCCCAGGGGAGTTGTTGACTATAATAAACAGTCATAGGTAAAAGTGGGTAAAATAGTTATCAGGGTGACAGAACAGGGACAAAGAAAGGGGAAGAGGCATAGTAAAGGGGGACCGAGGTGGTCTAATGTTCCACCAGCTTGACTGAACTTCAGACAGGTTCTTTCTGACTATATGCTTTTAACTTCTCTTTTCATTTTTTAGGAAATTTGCAGTTGTAAATTCTTTCTCTCCCCTTTGAGACTAAATCTTCCATAATTCACGATTTTCTTTCTCAAGAACTTTTGAAATATAATCATCTAAGGCAGTGGTTCTCAACTTTCCTAATGCCACGACCCTTTAATACAGTTCCTCATGTTGTGGTGACCCCCACCATAAAATTATTTTCATTGCTGCTTCAGCAATGAAAGGAACTGTATTAAAGGGTGGTGACATTAGGAAGGTTGAGAACCACTGATAAGGAGATAGTGCCCAGTCTCCCTTCTCTCTGGGCAGGGGAGGGACCTAACTTCGATGAGCACCCCAGGACAAACACAGTGGCTTCCTCACTCTGACCCCCCTTTCTTCCTAATATGCTCTAGTTCTTTGGTTTCACTTTACACCAGCATGAAAAACTTCCTGCCTTTTGTTTTAACAGAGTGGAGTTCAATCTTTCTCCCCTATTGCAATAATCTTGAATAAAGTCTTGCCTACTTAGTTCTTTTTCTTTTTTCTTTTGGCAAGAGATAGAAAGAAAATCCAAAATAGGTATGTTTACAGAGACACAAGGCAGGGGAGTTGATGAAGTAGTCAGCACTGTCAAAAACAGGCTGAGAAATGCTGATGGAGCTGTCAATTCGGAGTTTGGGTTCGAGTTATCTGCTACACTTTAGGAAGGACCTGGTCAATTTCACTGAGTGAATTCACTAGTAATGAATTAGTAGATGGGGGTGAGGGAGTGGAAGTATAGGATATGCAGACTTCTTATGAGAAGATTGGATAAGACGTGGAAAAAATTAGCTGGGCAGTATCTGGAGTGGGATGAACGGCTCAGAAAAAAGTATTTCTGACAAAAGATGAGCTTATTTGCTTGTTTTCAGGTGAAGGAAAAGACAGTAGAGAGAGAATAAAAAAGTAGGCATATGGAGAGTGAGTAATGACGAGGAATGCAATTCTGAAGGAGGAGAAGAAAGATGAGAAAGGAAGGTCTGGGTAGAGAATTTAGATTTGGTTCTGAGTGGGAAGAGACTTCTGAGAATTGGATAAAAGAAACAAGGATGACTAATGCTAAAAATAAGGAGGTTTGGGGGTAAAGGCTGAAGGTAATATTGAGTGGTGCCCTTGATTTTCTTGATTAAATCAGAAGATGCAGCCTCGAGTAGTTACTTAGGCAAAGGGATTGTTGATGATCACAAAATCTTTGACGGGTAACCATGAAGTGAACTGAAGTGAGAATATTCAAGTAAAGGCAGCTCAGAGGTTGTTAGAAGAGCTCGTCGGAAGTTATTCCAGGGGTCACAGTAAGTACAGGGTGTAAAAGCAAACCTTGAAAGGATTAACGAATGAAGAGGCCAAGCCTGCATCTAGCAGACATAGATAAAGCTCAGAGTTGAATGATCTTTCTCATGACATTGATAGCTAATATTAAAATATACCTGGACGTGTTCTAAGTCTGTGGCCCCCACCTTCCAAGTTGCAGAACGGTGCCGGTCTGTGGCCTGTTAGGAATTGGGCAGTATTGCGGGGGTGAGTGGCAGGTGAGGGACCAAGGCTCCATCTCTCACTGTGTCCCATCAGCCCTGGATGGGACCGTCTAGTTGCAGGAAAACAAGCTCAGGGCTCTCACTGATGGTGTATTATGGTGAGTTGTATGATTATTTCATTATGTATCACAAAGTAATAATAACAGTCATAAAGTACACAATACATGTAATGCCTTAAACCATCCCCAGACCATCCACCTCCCCTCTGCCTTCCTGTGGTCCTTGGAAGAGTTATCTTCCCTGGTACCAAAAAGGTTGGGGACCACTTCTCTAAGTACTTGATATATATTAATTCATTTAATTCTTTGTAAGTCGATGAAACAATCATAGTATCCCCATATTCCTTTTCAAGTAAGGAAACCGAATGCAAGAGATGTTGTTTAACTTAAGATTATATGGCTAGTATATAGCAGGGATGGGGTTTGAGCTCCATCTTGCAGTGTGACACCACGTCCTGGTCTCTTGTCATTTTGCCCTGAGACCCCCAGCAAGAAGGGAGGAGCGATGGTTTGGAAGAGGTGACGGAAGACTCTGTCCTCAAATCCCTGGAATCTGCATAGCCTCCCTGAAGAGTGGAAGCAGTGGAAACTATTTTTTTTATAAAGGTTGAATCCATAAGGGACTTATGTGGAACAGAAAAAAGATTCAGGGGGCATAGTGGGACGGACACAGGGCTGGGTGGGGGTGAAGCTTATAACAGTGAAACATTGGACATAACCTAAACACCTTTCCGCACGGCATTGATTATATGAAATATGGTATAATTGCATGGTAGCAAATTATGCAGTCATACAAATATGGAATATTTAAAGACATGGGAATGTTCAGAATGTATTTACTGAAAACGTTGGTCAGAAAACAATATACTGTCACCACTTTTATAATAAATTGATATGCATTGCTCTGGTAGACCCAGGACAGAAGAACAGCAATTCACTCAAGAAAAGGAGTGGGGAACTATTTTAGAGATAAAATGAGCAAAAGCAGGAATTGAATTATCACCACAGTTCCTTAGGGGAACCAGTACTCAGGAGCCACTAGTTGTCACTATTCTAATCTCTCTGCCTTTCCAGGACCGTCGGCCTCTCCTGTTTTTGGTTTCTGCACGTCCTTCTGTCTCCTCCACCCTCTCACACACAAGCTGTATCTGCTCAGATAACAAGTCTGTGTCGGCGGCAATTGCCATTATCATCATCAGTCTCCCTGGGTCTGAACTCAGGTTCTTGACGCAGAGTGATGAGAATTTTTGGCCAGTCAAGAATTATCTTCCTAATTCAGCCAGCTGAGACCTGAAGCCCGGGGTCCGGTACTGTCCCATGAGCTGGGGCTGTGGGCAGGGGATTCTGGAGGATGCTGTTTTGGATAAGGCCGGTAAAGAAGTGTCCCATATATAGAATCAGTGTGTATTTCATTTCTAAATGTCGCTATGCCCGGGTAAGATTTTCATTTTATTCTTTCTGCTTTTTTATACTTTGAAGTTTTCAGCAATAAATATGTATTTTTTTCACAACAGTAAATAATGACCTAAAGAAAAATAGTGGCGGGGGGTGAGAGGGAACAGGAGAAAGTACAGAGCAGTGAAGGAACATGACCAAGAATGTTAGCAGTGAAGGAAGATTAGAAATAATTGGCTTCAAGCAGCGTGATAAAATTTGTTTGTGAATAGTAGGCTGAGGATACCAAGCGATGTCTTGTTTTGGTCTCAGGAAGCTGATGAGACTATCTCAAGATTTCTGAAAATTGAGGATGGCTCTCCTTAGGCTGAAGGTTTGAAGGAGTTTGGAGGGATCTTGTCCTTTGATGTATTTTTTATTAAAGAGTATCTGTCTCATGAAAATGTCCAAAGTCAAGGCCACTGATAATACAAAGGCTTGCCTATGCATATATATTTTCATATTATCATCAGAAAGGATTTTATTTTATTCTTAGTGTTTTTTAAATCAAGTATATGCTTTTGCAAAGTAAGAAAACAGGCTTGAGAATCGGAACATTTTTTATCAGGATCCCTGATGATACACCACTCAGGGCATAGATGTTTTCATTAGAGTTACATTTTTTGTTCACTTATTTCTACTGTGGTGATTGCACAGAGTCAGCTGTGATGTCCCTGTGTGGGAAACATCACGCAGGAGAGGAACGTTGGTTAGGGGGAAAGTGTGAACTACCCTTATCAACTGAGCAGAATCATGGGGGGGGATCATCTCTGAGACTCCGAGCAGGAATGCCAGAGCCCTGGTGTGACTGGGAAGAGACACCTTTGGAATCACACTACACATTGTGAAGCATTCTAAAACCAGGGTCTTAAAATTTTATGTTCAACATTGTACTTGGCCGCTTACAGGGAGAATGCAAAGTCAATTGTTAGATCTCAAAAAATACAAATATCAAGGCCTATGACAAGTGTTCAGATAGGCAATGTGGATCATTTTATATGATACTCTCCTGGGGTATGAATACCCATCTATGTATAGTTCCTATGTAGCGTAATTTTACAGATTTATCCAGAAACATTTATTGAACACCTAGTAAGTATCTGGTCCCATACTTGGTACCCAGGAGGCAAAGATGCATCTTTGACTTCTTGGACATCTGAACCTGGTGGGAGAAATATACATGAGGAGGAGTCACACAACACTGTGTGAAATTGCCAAATGCAGCCCTGTTCTGTGGAGTGGGGCGTGTATAAAAAAAATTGTATTGAGTTGACTTTGGTCTTCTATATGATAAACTTGCGAAATTTACTCTTAGCCTCACTGGAACAATTATCTCAACTACAGGAACAAAACAAAAACAAAAACAAAAACTTAGAAAGTATAAAAAAGCAGAAAGAATAAAACGAGGGTGGTGCCTGTAGCTCAAGTGGCTAAGGCGCCAGCCACATACACCAGAGCTGGCAGGTTTGAATCCATCCTGGGCCTGCCAAACAACAATGACAACTATGACCAAAAAATAGCCGGGTATTGTGGCAGGTGCCTGTAGTCCCAGCTACTTGGGAGGCTGAGGCTAGAGAATCACTTGAGCCCAGGAGTCTGAGGTTGCTGTGAGCTTTGACACCACGGCACTCTACCCAGGGTGACAGCTTGAGACTCTGTCTTAAAAAAAAAAAAAAAGAAAGAATAAAATGAAAATCTTACCCAGGTATAATAAGGAACATTAATTCATCTTGGTAAAGAAATTGTTGACTCTTAAATAAGGTAGTTATATTTCCTTGTTCCCCTTGACAGGCTGGTTTAAGCTTATTGTCTCAGAGTACTTATTAACAGCTCTCTGTCTTATCACCAAAAGTGTCCCAGTAGGAAACTTAAATTATGTGGTCATCCTACTCTTATAGAATGAAACTTAAAATATGGGTTGGATCTGGATTGTCCAAATACATGTATAGTCAAGTAAGCCGTTTGATTCATATTCTGAACATTTAGGGTTTCAGGAGGACGTGATGTTTTAGAAAGGACAGCTGGGGTGGTACCATGGAGGATGCATTAGAACAGGTTGCTGGAAGAAAACAGTGCAAAGGCTTATCACAGATGTGCACAAGTCAGCTAATGAGGACTTGAATTCAGAGTGATCCTGGGGATAGAAAAAAACAAACAACAAACAAGATACACACTCCCTTGTTAGTTATACATTTATGTTAATATGTGTAGCTTAATGTAGTTTAAAATGAATACTTCTGTTTTTCTAAAGTACAATTAATATTCTATACAACCGTAAATTTCAAGTTCCTGTAGTTGAGGTAATTGTTCCAGGGAGGCTGACTGAGAGTACATTTTGCAAGTTTATCAAATAGAAGACCAAAGTCAACTCAATACATGTTTTTAAATACAGTCAACCTTTATGAATTTTAACTCTCAGTTACTAATTGAAAGGAATGACCAAAGGTAAAATAATTGAAACATTTAATCTGTAACTTGAAACCTGCAGGTGTATCCGTGCGTTCATTTCCTTTGTGCACACCCAGTGGAGGAGTCTCACCGTTCACCACCCCGGCGGGCCTCACTGCTGCTGAGTAGGCACCTGTTTAACATGTCTGTGGGAGTCATAAATCCAGCTGTTTTCAGTTTCTATTACCCCAGTTCCTATAGTTACCAGTGGCATTCAGCACCTCCTTAATGGTTCACACTGAACCAAAACTGCTTTTGCTTTTACTCGGATGAGTTTCAATTGCTTAATACCCTCTAATTTCCTACCTTTTACATCTTTTTATTCCACGTGCGTCCTGTTTCAATCTATTCCTCAACACGATTCTTAGCTGGAAAATGCAGCAATCACAGTTTTCTGAACATAATCACCTAATTCAGATACAGTGTGGAAATTCACCAAGCAGATGAGAGCATTTTAGAGACTCCGGTTTCCAACAGGTTAACCAGAAGCGATTCTTAGGACACGGGTGATGCCTTAAGGTTTTAATCTATCTTTTTAAGTCCAATCACAGGACATTTAATTGAGTCCTGTTGTGAGACAGATGATTATAGTTGAAAACAATTTTTTAAAAATAGAATTTATTTTTAAGAGCAATTTTAGTTTCACAGGAAAATCGGCTAAAGGTAAAGAGCCATCCCACGTCCCACCTGCCCCTGCTCATGCATAGCTGCCGCTGTTATCGACCTCTCTGCCAGGGAAACATTCAGTGCAGCTGATGAACCTGCACTAGGGCGTCCTCGTCACCCAGAGTCCACTCTTTATATCAGGGTTCTCCCTGGGTGCTGTGCATTCTGTGGGTTCAGACACATTTCTGATGATGGGCTCCCATCATTCTGGTATCAAACAACATAGTGTCATGGCCGTAAAAATCTTCTGTGCTCTGCTCATTCATTCTTTCCCCTTCTCTCCCCTCCGCGATGAATGCTCTTCCTAATGTTTTCATAGTTTTACCTTTTCCAGAATGTCATATAGTTGAGTTCAAGCTCTTTCTCATGACTCAGATCAGATCTCAAATGTCTTCTCTGGAGAGAGATATTTCCGAAAATAGCCCCATACCTTTATTCAGCTACTTTGCTTAATATAAGCCTTTTATATATGTATTTTTACAATATTTATTTCCCCAAATTACCTTATTTACTATTTAAAGTCTGTCTCTTCCCATTGAATTCCCATGAAGGGAGGGACTTTGCCTGCTTTATGCATGACTGTATCCCCACTATTCAAGCAATCCTGGCAAATGGTGGGGCTCAGTGGGAGCGTACTGAATGAAGAATGAATGAGGGGTGTTGTGGTGAAGCACTTGACACGGAGGCGATGCTTACATGGTGGGATCTAGTCTTAATAACCATTCAATTATTTCTCTTAAAAGTTGTCAAGTGGGTATTCCAGTGCAGAAATTAGCTGATTTAGAAATTTAAGAAAAAAAATCTTTGTAAATTAACCCTCCACACATTCATTTACCCAGCACCTGCCAGCACTTTGGCATTCTGATACATACTCTTTGTTCACTAGACAAAACGTTCCCTGCCTTTTTTAACGTTCGGCATTATTTTTTTTTTCTTTGTTCTGGTATGAATTTTTAGGAAGTAGTCTCTCCACATCCAGGGAGGAAGACCCACTCTTTCCTTTGTTGTTTCCATGTTTCTTATATGCATTCATCACAGCCCCTACGACACTTTCTTACATCTTAGTGTTAAAGTTTTAATAAACTTCACTACGCTCTGTCTTACTTGCCTTGGCGTCTACAGCGCTAAGTCCAACACTGATCTCTTAGTGCTGCTCCCTTGTGGCTTCTTGTGTGAGTGACTCTGGAATGTGTCCAGAGGCCTTATGCATCCCAGGAGATTGTATTTTGATCATGATTGCCAGGACTTCAAATTCAGGCTTATCATGCTGACATGAGGAATTTTAGTAGATGAGCCCTTATTTTGAGAAGGTGATTGTCTTAGTCATTGTGCACCACTATAACAGAAACCATGACTGGATAATTTATAAACAGCAGAAGTTTATTTCTCATTGTTTTGTGGACCAGGAAGTCCGAGATGAAGGTGCCAGCCAGTCAGGACCTGGTCTCTCTGCTTCCAACATGGTACCTTGAACAGTAGGAGCGCTGGAGGGGAGTCTCCCCATGCTGTCCACGGCAGAATGGCAGAAGAAGGACGATCTGCTCCTACAATCCCTTTTACAGTGGCATTAATCCACCCATAAAACCTAAACTTCTGAGGATCAGATTTCCAACACATGAGTTCTGGGAACATATTCAGACTGTAAAAATGATAACTGATGTGACTCAGTGCCCACTATAGTTAAAGAGAGCAGTCGGTCAGACTGATTATGTTGTTCCAAATTGTGAAATTAATAAGCAGTGGGGGAATTACTAGAAACAAAAAGGGCGAGTAAGGAAGCAACACTGCAGAAAGGTCGAGTGGATAATAAAATTTAAAATTTCTATCCCAAATCAATCGTGATGAATAGCTATGCGTGCTTTTTCGGAAGCAGTGAACAAAACCGAAATTAACGAGTTTTGTGCCAATGTGTGGGTCTTTCTTTAGGTTCCAGTGCTTTTTCAAAAGGGGTGAATTTTGTCTTCTTCCTGAAATTGAGCCACCAGAGACTGACAATCGCAATGGATTTTTATTATAAAGGTGGTCTGTTAAGGGTGCTTACAAATATGCTCTGGTTTTCTATTCTATCTAAAATATTAGATATTTTACACAGTTACATTCTTGCCATGTATAAGTAAGCTAGCAGCAATCTAAATACACTTTCTATATGTAACTAATAACTTAATGGCCCTCATAGTGGGAATATGTATTTTTCATTTCTTTTGTAATATAATTAGAAGAGTACATTAAAATTCGCCCACCTGGCAGAAGAATGGGAGAGAGTAGTTCTATTACTTGTTGAATGTTTCCTAAGACAAGTTTACACAACATATAATTTGAATAATCTCACTTAGGCATAATCAAGTCTTCAAGGAGCGCCTTGTTACTGGCTTCTAATCTGCCAGGCCTGATGTGTGTTAACCTGTACAGATTATTTTATTCTTTCTTCGGGGCATGAAGGCTACACAATGTCTAGTAAGCACGTAAGGACTTTCTTAGTCACTTGGTGAAGGTTTTGGGTCAGCCTTTCACAGAACATTTTGAATGTAAGATCTGTGTCTTTGAGACTTCAAAGTTGTCCCCAGGTATGAGGAAGTAGGATGTCACATGTGTGGTTATGTTTGCAGGGTGGAGGAAGGTCTGCTTGGTGACACATATCTCCCCTATGATATCTTCCTTAAGATATCGTCTAAAACTTCTCGATAACATTACTTATTTTGAATTAAAACAATCTGTGTAAATAAACTCTGCTTTAATTTAAACATTCAACCCAATAGCAAAATCCTGTTAATCAATAACAGCAATGCACTCAGAATAGTTTATAAGTGAGTGTGGCACCCCCCCTAGAATTATATCCCCGATTCTTCTCTTTTCCTTCCTATCTTTATGCTTGAGCATTCTTTTCCATTCCTGCAAAAAATATTAGAATTTCCTAAAGATACCCTTCAGAGCACCTCCATCACCACGGCCTCTGGTGCTTCCTAAAATAAAAGCTGTGAAGCCGCCTGCCAAACCTGTCATACCAGAGGCTTTGAAAGGACCATTTTGGGAGACACACTGGAGTATTTTTGTGCTTCCTAAGGAATCGCTGACCTACATGTTGGTGGCTCTTAGACTATCTTGGTGTCCTAACTCCTTTTTCATATTAAGATATCATTCACATACCATAAAACTCACCATTTTAAAGTGTACAATTAAGTATTTTCTTTCTTTCTTTATTTTTAGTATATTCACAAGATTATGTAATCATGACCATTCTCTGAGAAAGGTCTCCAGCAAGCGCTGTGGAAACTTCGTTGATGTGGGGGAGGACAAAAAGAGGTAGATGAAGAGGATAAGGCCTGTGTGGAGTGTCTCGCAGGTTCACGGAGACACTATGCACTCTCCTGCCTTTTTCTTCTTTTTTTCCATGACAACCTACCATTGAAATGTCTTTCTGTGGTGACTCTGACATTGTCTCTGGGGAAATAGTACACAGTAGGCACCATTGGCCGGGGTAGAGGATAAGTATTGTTTCAAACTTACAAGATGAGCCATCCCTGGATGCCTGATCTTTGTGGTGTGTGGGTATGACAGTTACATTGAAAAACATATTAGAAAAAGAATGATTCATTCAAAACGACACACTTCCAATGAAGTCCCTGTGGCTTTCAGGCAAAAGAGCTGCTCTGGGCATCTGCTCTTATAGTCCTTAGTACAGCCTGTGTGGAGACGCTCCCGGTGCTGTCAGAGGTGGAGATGGGCCCCTGGATGTGGTCTCCCAAATGCCCGCAGCGTCCTGCCCACAGGTGCAGAGCATTGGCTCATGGCCCCCTCACCAAATGGGACTGAACAATTTTCATTGATAAAAAACCGAAAGAAAAAAAAAATCTGAAAGCACAGCATAATTCTGTCTTATATTGCTAGTATTAAAAACATTAAATAAAGACAGTATGATTCTTACCTTCCACCCTCAACTTTAAGAATATTATTTATATATATCTTTTAGGGTTTATATTTTTCTTACTATCTGTCAGATTTCCTGGAGGGGGTGTTTCTCTGCCATTATTCCCTTCATAGAATTTCTCTTCTTACAGGGCAAGTAACAAAGGGACAAGAGTCACAGAGTGACGCCTCAAAGCCACAGGTTTAGGATTTTGAACAATGAAGCTAAAATTCCAAATTTTGTTTTTTATAGATTAAAGTGATGATTTTGGTATAGTGTGAATTAGATAAGTTCATGAATAGGTGACTCATGTTTGATAAAAATTAGTACTTTGGAGCACAGATGCTTTTTTTCCCCTAATGCCAGGCATTGACAAACAAGTTGGAGAGTTGTTAAATCTCTGTTTTACTGTTGAAAGTTACTGAGTGAATGTCTACAGAAGTACTCACTTTGACAAACAATAAGGCTGATTTAGTAAAACCAGATTCCCGATAGTAGTAATGTTTTGATCAGTTACTTGACTACATTAAATATCTTTTACTACATTGATTTGGGTATAGACAGAATTGGAATATCAAAACCATTCCCTTCTCAGTGGCGAATACTTTATGTACTCCGGTACCTTACAAAACTTTTTGGAATGTCCTCTTTATTCAACTAGTAGATCACGTATTTAGGCTAAGATTGCAAATTCCAGCCCAAAGTGAAGGTTATTTTTTTCCACCCTCTCCAAACTTCTCTGTGCCTCCAGAGGTAGGATTTTAACGAAAGTGCTTTCTCAGCCTAGCTATTGCATCCAGCCTGACTTTGGAAGACTCGTAATTGGCAAGTTCGAAAATTTTAAATCATGAAAGATTTACATGAATGATGTAAGGTTTGAAATGTTTTATGGCGTGTTCATTCACACTAAATCAGCTTTTGCCTTTTCAGACTTTTTTTTCAAGACACTTATGCAAATGCAAAATGACAGGAATGGATTTAAAATGATTTTCGGCATCTGAAGATTAGCAAAAAAAAAAAAAAAAAAAAAAAATGACAGACTTAGAAAGTCCTGCACTTTTTCAGAAGATGAAAACTTCCAGGCATTGTGAGTTGGAACAGACTGGAATGAGAGTAGATAAACTAATTGAGGCTATTAATTTTCCCTTTGTTATTAATTTTCCCTTTGTTATTAAAGCAGCTCAATTCCTTCCTCTTGGGCTCTCTTCCCCTTCCCTCCACGGGCATCGGGGCAGCAGCACCTTGGTGTACCTGCTGCTCTGCTCTGAGGTCCTCGTCTGCATTCTCCAGATCATGCTGTATTGAATGGAGCAAGTGAAGTTTCACGTGGGAAGCAAAAGCTTCCTGGCAAAGGGCCGGATTGTTATAGATGATGGATTTGACACAGCTCTCCACAGAAGTTGACTTTCCTTATAAGAGAGCAAAGAACATTTGCTTTGTGCTTTTTTGACTGTTTAATAAGTACACGATTAATGGCATATTAATAATAGAACTAGCTTATCGGAGCCCCATCATAGTTTTCAGAATTTTTCTCTCCATCTCCTTATATGAGTTGTTGCTCTCAACAGGTTTACGGGGTATAAAGGGCCCAAGTGTTTGTGCTTACTGATTAGATTATTTGGAGTCTGGAGGAGAGTATGGGAAGTTAGCGTGGGCAATTATAGTAAAGTACTGTGAGGGCTGTGGAGAGGAATTGCAGTCACAATGGCGATAGCTGATTTTGTTTTCCAAAGGTGGCTGGACCAATATCTTTCATCCTATATGTTCTTCTGTAATTTGACCTTGACCTCCCCTTGATTCTGGTAATAATGAAACCAAAGTGATGCAGTAGCATTTCTGAGGCTGGGTCTGGAGAAGTGCAGCACTGCTTGCCTCACATTCTCAGAACCTTCACCCCCTGGGGTTGCCCCTCAGCGTGTTTTCTGTATGAACCCTGTGCTTCCCTTTTACCTGGGCAGGTGAGGTCCCTGCTCCGATGCTGGTGCTCCAGGGTATTACTGGCTTTGGAAAAATTTCTTTGGAATTTCATAAGACCCCTGCTGTGCTTGGGACTGGCTGTGGCTGGCAATACTCTGGGATGGGATATCTGCTAGGGTCCCTTCCAATCTGCGTGTCAAAATCTAACCTCTAGTAGTGTTTCGCAACCTATCTCACGGCATCCTTGAAACTATAGTCAGTTAAACTTCCGCAGCACACTTAGAGTGTTTTTTATTTTAAGAGTTTAAAAAATGAATAAACTTATGTGCTTTGAACTTCTTTTGAAGATAATCTAATTAATGATCTTTAAAAATTTTCATGGCCCACCTAGAATCCTCTCAGGGTGCATCAGTGGCCAGGACACACTGGTAAGAAAGCTCCGCTTCCATGCGATGGTATTTGAGGGTGGCGCCTTTGGGAGGTGACGGGGCATGAGGGCAGAGCCATCGTAAACAGGATAGTGTCCTTATCACAGGGGCCGAGGGTGCTTGTCTGGTCCTGAAGAAGATTCTTTCATGAACCAGGGCTCTCACCAGGCACTGAATGTTCCAGTGCCCTAGTCTTGCACTTTTCCACCTCCACGGCTGTGAGGAATAAATTTTTGTTTTTTATAAGTGACGTGGTTTATCGTATTTTGTTACATAGCAGCCCAAACAGACTGAGCCAACAACTCAGGCCTGAAGGCATTCAATGTATTCCCCACCCTGTGCCCTAATCCTGCACCTACACGCAGGGTTGACCAGATACAGGAATCCTGCCCAATGGAACTTCCTAGGAATTCTGTACTGGGCCAGTTCCTGAGAGGGAAGCTCAGTGAGCTTTTGCTGGCCAGTGCTACATTCCTTTCATGGGAATCATGGGAGTCTGGGCTTCCACAATGATGTTTGCGAGCTGGTTTAGGGTGCCTCAATCTCATGTTGTATACAAAGTGAGTCTAGGGCTCAATGGTAGTGATGCTTCATCACATCACTGACTCCTGGGCTTGAGTTGCCATCCGCGTCGCCAGTGCTGTGCAGACACCAGCCCACAGCCCGCGGGGGAGGCTGAGCTGGATGGGCATTTCTGGTGCCAATAAAACTGTTCTCACTACATCTACAGCACTCAGTGGAAAATTGTGGGACAGTTGCCCACTCCATATCTTTGTGTGGACAGACAGACATGCACACACACCATACAAGTACACACACACAAAGATCTAAATATAGAAAGAGAAAAAAAGAAAAACCCAAACCATCGTTCAGTGATAAAGCCATGAGTGAGTGAAGACTCAGTGGTGGTCTCTACAAAGTTGAATAATGAGTAAAGAAAAGGTAACTGGGCCAGAAAGCTGGAAGGAGAAGATGCTGAACTTAAAAGAATGTTTGCTTTTATCATTTCGGTATCGAGGGATGTCAAATTAAGGCTATGGGTACAGACATAGATGGCTCAGTGAAGTGGAAATTGCTGAAGTTTCTAAGGATGCCACTACACAGAGCCAGGAGTGGCTTCTGATGTAACATTTAAAATAGAAACCAAATTAATTATACATGGCTAGATATTTATATATGTTCTTAAATCCAGATGAAGGACAATCTCTTGCATCATTCTTAAAAAACTTTCAGGAAGATGCAACTAATTAGCCACAATCCTGAAATTCAGCATGTAAATAAAGCTGTAAGGGATTTTATTTGCAGTTCAATACATATAAAGATATTTTAGCTATGCCTTAATTTATTATATATTAAATAACATTTCTGTATTTGAAAATAAAAATAAATTTTGGAGTGATGTTTTGTTCCCAGTGGGATTTTTTGCAGTTTGTACCCTGAATATATATATATATTTGGTAACAACAAGCCTCCTTTATGCTGACCTAACTTCTATCTCAAGGTCAATGTAACATTTAATTCAGACAACCATTCTTTGTCTTTGGAAACTTTTGATTAATTATAGAAAACTTAGCATGTTAAGTCAGTTTTTTCAGTGAATATCTCAAATATTGTAATACTATTTTTTATTAAGAGAAAAATAATAATTCGCAAGTAGCATTTTCATTTGATAGCTAACAGTAAATAATTAAGCACAATTTGGGAATGAATAAACGTTCTAGTCTTTCTACCCACCTCCACTCCCTTAGCTTTCTTTGGGTAATGTGGTGGTAACAGGACCCATATTTGTTATAGAATTGAGGGAAACAACAATAAAAATAGCACAGTTTGGTTCTTTCATCCGGAAAGTGCTCAGATATGTTCCTTATCATGTCTTAGGAGGCATAGTTCCTGTCTTTTATGACCTAATGGCTGATAATTCTGTGACTAACAGCTCAAAGAGGAGAATAATTGAAAGTGATCTCTGTACATTACAGAAATGATCCCTTGAAACCAAGATACATTATGGTTGGAAAAATTCTGAGGCCGAATAACTACAGTGTAAGTAGAGATGTTTTAAACCCAAGTATAGCATAAAAATCCTTAGGAATGGTAATAAGATAGACACTGTAATTGCGACAGAAGCATTGAGGTTATATCCAGCAAAGCAAAACGGATACAATTAATTACAAAGAACATGATAAGCCTTTAGTCACACCAGTGAACATATTCTTTCTGATTATTAAAAAGCCTTGTTATTATTGCTACATTTTAATAAGGCCGAGAAAATGTTAGAGGAGGATTTGTTACATTTGTGAAGGCATTTAGGTTTAGGGTGACCATACCTCCCAATTTGGGCTTCTAATTCCTGCCTGACCATCTGTGCATGATCAATTGTATGGTCCCCATATTTCTTAACCATTCTCTTTTGGATGATGAAAATGGTTATGAAGGTTTTCCACAGCTTTTCTCCATTTCTCCAGGGGTTCAAAATAAGAAGCTAAGAAAAGGATAAAATACTCTTTTTCTAGCTACCATGTCACATTTCAACAAAACGTCTCAATGCCTTCATATTCATCCTTAGGATAAAGTTCAAAATGTGCATGAGTTACAAAGCCCTCCATGAACCTGCCCTTGCTGCCCTTTCAGGCTTATCCCTTTAAATTTTTTCCCTCAGTCTAAATGCCTTTGGGTTTTTCTCAAGCTGGAACTTTCTTTTCTACAGGCTCAGACCAACAGGCGTGTCCTGCTGGGATATTCTCTCGTCCAAGTCTCCCATCTTGCAGCCTGAGCTCAGGTCAGACTCCCCCCCAGAAAGCAGGTCCTGGGTTAGCTGTTGTCCATCCAAGGTCTCTGTAGAGCTTTTTGTGTTCATGGTGGTCATGACATACGTCCCAATGTGATTTAACACCCTGCCTGCTTCGTTCTTTGCCTAATGAGATGGAACATCCCACAAGGACAGGGACTGTTATATACCCAGTGTGTGGCTTCATGCTTTGTGCATAATAAGCACTTAATGAGGAGATGCTAAATTGACTTGTTGAATTAAAGACACTCCAGTGTTAAGATTCGGTTTTGTTTACACAAATAGCTTTCCCATCAGAACAGAAATAAATTTGTGCAATAATCTCATATCTGGGTTCATCCATCATAGAAGCTTCCAGGACTTGTTGAGTCTATGTGTTTCCAGTCTGAACTTGAACTTACCCAGGCAGTGCTTATCTTACTTGTCGTTAGGTTCTGAGGATAGACATGTCCCAACTCCTTCAGCAGTGTTATTTCATTGCTGTCAGGATATTTGACATTAAGAAATTCACAAGAACTAACTTTTGTAAAAATATAGGATCTTAAGTAACTCCTCATGTATTTCAGATAGTTATTTCCTCAAGAAAGGCAAAGGGTTTTTGATGTAACAATGCATTTGTTGTTAGAATAAACCTCTTCTGGTGTGGTCAACGGATGCCCTACTAGCAAAGCATCTGTGTTGCCATGTACAGCCAACAATGGAACTCTAACAAGCACTGCTGAATTTCTTCATATAGAATTTTTGTAAAAAATGGGTTTGACTTTAGCATTTTGGCACATTAGTATCTGTTTATACACATCAATTACACTCTTACTACCCACATAAATATTTAATTCCATTTGGTAAGGAGAGCTCATTTAACTGTTGATGACTGATTTCATACAGCAAACATATTTTTATTACAGATCTTTATAAAGAATTTTAAAAACTGACTTGCATGTGTTTCATGACTTGTTTCAAATAACCCTGAGAGATAAGCACATTGTTTTACCCATTTTAACAGTAAGCAGAATAAATCCTGGGGAAGTTGTATGATTTGTATTAAGTTCACATGAATGGTAAGTAACAAATATGTAATTTTAACCCAGGAAAACTGACTTCAGTCTGAGCACTTAGCTGCTATGATAGGAATGTGATGGTGTTGGATACAAATATTTCTATTAACAGGCTAACGAGAGAAATTTCTTAATTAGAAACATACAGCAAAACAAATCATCTGAATGTGGTAGACTGCCTCTGAAGTAGAATGTGGGAATCTTGGTAGGAACAACCAGCGAGTTCATAAGACAGTGAACCAGCTTCGCACTTACAAAGGAGAAACCCACCATGGGGCTTGTGGCCGTTGTAGATGGAATCAAATAGAACATTTCCAAGCAAATGTTAATCTGTCAATCCAGTCATTTAACACATGTTACTAAATTCTTTGTTACATGATATCTGTAAGTTGTAACATTAAGCAGCGTGAAAAATGGAAAATACACAATGTGCCTTTTTTAATGGTCTTTGTTTAAAAATGGCATTTTAAGTACAAACTGAATGCCTTAGGGTGTTGCTAAAATTTTGCTTTAAGATTCAGTTGCTGGTATTGATACTATGAACAGCAAGGCTTAACAGACCCCACAAAGCCCAATACCAAAGTAATACCAAGTAATTTTGCGTCTGTGAAGTGATCATCAGAGTTAAGGACAGCTTTCCAGGTAACTTTTTGGGCCCACTGATTTTGAGAACCATGGAAATATGAATGCTGAATGTTTTGCTGTTCTGTGTCACATTATATAACAGCATTCTTAACTTTGAGGGAGAAAAGCCTTCCCTTTGGCACCCTATTCGATGTATCTGTTCCTGAAATACTCTTCTTAAAATAAGTGAAATTTTGAACAAAGAAAACCAGTGATGCTGAAATGCATTTCTCTTCATGAATTCCTTAAGGACCTCCAGGTTAAGAAACCTGGTGATTAGGATTGAGGAAAATTCCATGGAGAAGTGGGAGACAGTCATAGGTGCTCTGGTGAAACATGCTCCCTCAAAATTCACATGTTGCAGTCCTGATTCCCCAGATCTCAGGGTGTGACCTTACTTGGAAATAGGGTTGTTGGTAGATGTGATTGGTTAAGATGAGATCATGCTTGAGCAGGGTAGACCCGTCCCAAATGACTGATACCCTTATGAACAGGTGTACACGTACACACACACACACACACACACACACACACACGAGGGGAAACGCCATGTGAAGATTGGCATGATGCTGCCGCAAGCCAAGGGATGCTCTTAGCCAAGAAGTGAAGAGAGGGGCCGTAAGAGATCCTCCCTGGAGCTGTCAGAGAGAGCAAGGCCCTGATAGTACCTTGGGCTTCTATTCTCCAGAACTGAGAGATGATACATTTTGGTTATTTAAGCTACTCAGTCTGTGGTGCTTTGTGAGGGTGGCCCTACAAACTAATACAACAGGGGAAGGAAAACGATCATTTCTAAAATTTTTGATTCAACTCTAATCATCATCACATAGAAATAACAAATATGCTAAGATTTGGTTGCCTAGAAATATTCTGGAAGTGGGTGGATGATTATGAAGTAAATTACTTAATGGTTAGAAAAATACTATAGTATATGGAAAATGAGTTTTAGCATTAGAAACACTTGGGTTCAAAATCCAACTCTGTTGTTTATTATCTGTGTCACCTACAATAACCTACGATATATAAACCTCTTTGAGCCTTAGTGTTCTCATCTGTTGAATGGTAAAGATAATAAATTTTGACATTTTATGTTTAAAAAATAGATAAGTTTTGAAAACAGAACAAAACACTACCTTAAAACCGTGACATATGGTGCCTGGGGCCTGAGGAGGCGTCATCGCCGCCGGCTTCGCCCCGGGGAGCTCCTCCGGGGCGGGTGCGTAGCCGGCAGCTTGGGACGGCGGGCAGGCAGCTCAGGGACAGCCGCCCACCGGGACCAGATGTGACCTTCTCCTGCCTGGACTATCTCAACTTGTTAAAAGTTTCAGCTCACACTTGAGGAGAGACAGGGTCTCACTTTTGTTCAGGCTGGTCTCTAACTCCTGACCTCAAGCATCCTCCCTTCTCAGTCTCTCTGAGTGCTAGAATTACAGGCACATGGAGGATGACTTGTGCACGTGGGAGAGGAGTCGTCTCTGCAGGTTACTCATCTGGCCCAGGTGAGGAGAAAACCTGCCCAGGGCAGACAATTTCCAGGTGCAATTCACTTCCAGATCTTGGATTGATTCCAGCTGCAGCACGTTCAGTTTCATCTTGATATTGTGCTTGGGCGTGGCAAAAATCTCCAGCTTCCTACAGCACAGCTGCAGTAAACCTTTCCTCTGCTTCACTTTCTGAATGAGGTTCCCAAGGGCCCTCCCAGGCTGCTGGATCACCCTCACCTGGGGCGAACCTCCTGGGCCAGCAGCCCATCCAGCCCGTCCAGCACAGCCCACAAGGTCTCCTGGTGGTCCTGCTGTTCCTTCATCAGTACCCCCAGAGGGAGGCAGGGGAAAGGCCAGGCCTGCACCATCGCCTTCAGGGTCTCACTGTGTTTCTCAAAGAAGGCTG
>CAUYRH010009208.1:0-10559 GCA_963574655.1 Perodicticus potto
CAGGCATTGTGGTGGGTGCCAGTAGTCCCAGCTACTTGGGAGGTGGAGGCAGGAGACTCGCTTGAGCCCAGGAATTGGAGGTTGCTGTGAGCTGTGATGCTACAGCACTCTATCCAGGGTGACAGCTTGAGGCTCTGTCTCAAAAAAAAAAAAAAAAGACCAGCCTGAGCCAGTGTGAGACCTAGTCTCTAAAAATAGCTGTGGCAGGTCCCTGTAGTTGCAGCTACTCAGGAGGCTGAGGCAAGAGAATCGCTTGAGCCCAAGAGTTTGAGGTTACTGTGAATTGTGACGCCACAGCACACTACCAAGGGGCAACAAAGCGAGACTCTGTCTCAAAAAAAAAAAAAAAAATCATCCACTTTCTTAATCTCACACTGGGCTTTCTTATCTTAAATTTATCAGTGTCCCTGCTAGTCTTTGTAATTTTGTCTTCTATTGCCTCCATCTTTTACCTCACAGAAGAGACATCTGCCTAAAGTAAACAGATTTGGACTAAGGTGCAGCTCCTCAGGAAAAACAAACAAAAAGAATTATTAACAAGTAGGGGCAATGGATATTTACTTATGTGAATCTTCTTCCTTTCTTTTTTTTTTTCTTAACTTGTCTTGCTTTTCCACAGTATAAAACAGAAAACAAACACTTGCCATTTGATTTATATTTACATAAACAATACTTAAAAGAAAAACCACCAGTTGATTCTGTATCATTCTGCTTTTATTTATTGTCTGGGTAACTTACAAAGACGAGATGTCTAGGGTAGACTCCACCCTTCCATTTACACCGTCCTGATGACATACATACCAAAATGGGTCTGTTTACATAGTACAATGGTATGAAAAAAATTTTTTTCTTCCTCTATAGTTCCCAACTATAAAGAGGTAAAAATTAATTTCATGCCAAAATTTTCTGGGCACTTTAACAATCATTCCATTTCTGCTACTAAAATAATAAAACTGGTATTACAAGTTAAAATATAAAAACCTAACAGTTTTTACAAGTATGCAAATAATTTGCTACTTAGACATGAAAAGTTGATTTCTTTCAAATCACAGAGTAAGGCACCACTGGATTAAACATTTTTCTTAGCTCTTACTAAATAAAATGCATAGTGAAATAAATACTGAACACGAAATTTTAATACTGTAATACATTTCAATATAAAATGATATGTGAATATTAAAATACTGTATTGCATCTTGAATATATTTATCTGGAAATTTTATGGAAAAAACACACATGTAAGTTCTGATTTCAAGGAAGAAAACACTCATTTTTGTGATTTGCCATAGTTGAAGATTTTGGCATAGAACTTATTCAAAGTTTAAGATGGAATTACCTTGCTAACTTTCAGAGACAGGGTGTAGGTGTATTAATGAAACATTCACTTTAAAAATACATTCTATAACATCTCTATTCTGGATGAATGGCAACTTTAAGCTGTGACCCTGTTTCAAACTTTAGAGTGGTACCTGTAAAGTTTCAATATAGAAGGAAGTTGTCCAATTGTTACTACCCTTTATAAAATTCAGACCTTTCCTTGGATTGGACTTTTCTCTACCATACTATTCAGGAAGGTCAAATTGCATCTTTTGTGAAGTGGGTCCTTAGAATTGATCATGGGATTTTTATCACTGTTGATATCAGATCAAAGACTCCAAAATAAAATGATGCTGCTGAATTACCAAAATGCTAGAGGTAAAAAAAAAAATGTCAAAATACTTGGCCAAACTTGTTATACCCTTATATTTCTTGATTTTCTTTGGGTGAAGAGCCCCAAGTGACTGTATGGAAGACAGGAATGGTAGAGAAGAGGGAACAGCAAGCTCTCTAATGTACTAAGCCAGAACTTTGGCAAGGAAAGTTATAAAAATACAATATATTCAAATCAGTAACTTCATAATTTATTAGACATCCCATTTATTAGAACTCTAAGTTCTTTTGCCTTTATATAAGTGAAAAAACAAAATTATTTATTCTATAAATAGGAATGTATCTTTCAAATTTTTCTTTGGATTGACTTCTTGTCAGCAACTCCAAGGATACATGAATAATACACTGAAACCATGATACAATGTTTAGGTTGATATACATATACATATCTGGCCATGTGCTTTTAAAAAATAAGTAATGGTAACTTTTAAACATAATGAACCATATAAAACATCTAAGTGGAAATACTTATTCCCAACTCTACAGCTAGATTTAAAAGTCCTAGTAAAATTCTGTAAACAAAATCATATTTTAAAAGGCAAGGCTGGCTCTTCCCTATGGTCCTTTAGCAGAGCTTTTATTTGCATAGATTCAAGACACAAGATTCTCCTGGACAGATTCAAAACAACTTCCCTCCAATTTCCACTACCGATCTCCCTAATTCATTTGACCTTATAAGCATCACATTTAGAATTGTAGAGTCTTGTCTGTCAACTCAAGTCTGTTCCCTTCTTCCATGTTTCTGATTTGATGCCTTTCTCTGACTTTCTTCCCCCTTCCTACCAAGCCCACCCAGCCTGTCCCAGCCCAGGGGCTTGCTGAGCTGCAGAGGAGCAAAGGCTGCAGGAGACCAACCGACAGGTGAGCACACGAGCCAGCTGGCCCCGGGCCTGGGAGCCCAGACAGGCTTTCAGTTTCCTTCCAATGGCTTTATTCCATGTGACTGTAAACTGTGCTAGATCAATTTGTGACCTTGGTACTGTGAAGCAACACTTGTATCCAGACATTAAGGGAAGTGGGGAAATATGGGTGCAAAAATCTAAGGTCAAGCTAATCTACTAAACAAGGTGTTGGGCCCTAACTATTTTTAGTCACCTCTTGAATTGCTCAAGCTCATCTTGCCTTGTCTGTTTTCTAAACAAGAGGTTTTGCATTAGTTTCCATCTTCTAGATTGGTGCTGTCCAATATAGTAACCACCCCACTACATGTGGCTCTTTAGCATATAAAACATGACTAGTCACATTTTCATGGCAATGTGCTGTGAGTGTAAAATGCACGCTGGATTTTGGAGATTTAGTACCAAAAAAGAATGTATAATATCTCATTAATATTTTTTATATTGATTACAGGTAGAAGTGATGATAGTTTGGATGCATAAGGTTAAAATACAACTAATTTCACCTGTTTCTTTGCACCTTTTATAAAAAAGCAAGGCTACTAGAAATTGTAAAGTTGTGTATGGGGCTCACATTATTTTTCTACCGGACAGCTCTGTGTTAGAGCATAAGTACCTCTGACTGCCAAAGCTTGGACATCCTGTAGCTGCAAAAGTTTCATTTGAGCCTTTGTTCAGCAACTTGCTTAGGCGGTCTGTGGTTCATGGAAACAAACAGGAGGCCAAGCATGCAAAAAAGGCATGGAAGAAGACAGCTCCTGGGGACTTCACTAATTGCAGTCTCTAGCAAATAAGCAGCGAATGTTTGAATTTGGTTGGTTGAAAGCTGGGATAAAATCTGTTTCTGCCTACTTGCCAAAAAAGCCTATAGACTCCCAGCAGCCAACACGGGCTGGAGCCGAAGCAAGCAATGGCTCTGAGAATATACACGGTATAAAAAGCTAGGTGAATTCATTATTGGATCCCTACCCCCACACACGCATATCCCACTTCACTCTCCTTTCCTCCCTCCTGCCAATAGGAGGGGGACAAGGGAAGAGAGCAGGTGGAAGGTGTGCAACTCTCGGATAGCAAGGACAGGAGCAGCTCTCGAGCTTGCACAGAGAATAGCGGGCAGAGATCACCTCGGGATGGGAGGAAGTGGCGGAGCCCCCCTTTCTCTTCTGTTGGATCCACCTTGAAGAAAAAACAGACAAAACATAATTTTGATTAGAAAGCTTACATTCTCACTGTGGAACCCAGGGATCGTTGCAAAGGTACCCACTACCTCACCCCGTGACCAAGGCTGTAAGCTAACTGGCGTACCTTACGTATGAGACATGAGAAGTAAGAGGAGGAAGCAAGCAAGCATCACTAGACAACGACCCACAGCTGGCTTCTGAGAACTCGTACAAAGTTAAGTTTTTAAAAAAATCTTTTGTGCTGGGTACAGTGGCTCATACCCATTAGCCCCAGCATTTGGGAGTCCAAGATGGAAGGATTGCTTCAAATCAGGAGTTTGAGACCAGCCTGGGCAACATAGTGAAAACCCAACCTCTACAAAGAAACAGTAAAATCAGTTCAGTGCCTGTAGCTCAGCGGTTAGTGTGCTGGCCACATACACCGAGGCTGGCGGGTTTGAACCTGGCCTGGGCCTGTCAAACAACAATGACAACTACAACAACAAAAAGTAGTTGGGTGTTGTGGCAGGTGCCTGTGGTCCCAGCTCCTTGGGAGGCTGAGGCAAAGAGAATCACTTAAGCCCAAGAGTTTGAGGTTGCTGTGAGCTGTGATGCCACGGCGCTCTACTCAGGGTGACACAGTGAGACTGTATAAAAAAAAAAAAAAAAAGTAAAATCAGCCGGGTGTGGTGGCTCAAGTCTGTAATCTTAGCACTCTGGGAGACTGGGCGAGTGGATTGCCTGAGCTCAGAGTTCGAAACCAGCCTGAGCAAGAGTGACAGCTACTTGGAAGGCCGAGGCAAGAGGATCACTTTAGTCTAAGAGTCTGAGGCTGCTGTGAGCTGTGACACCACAGTACTCTACCAAGGGTGACAAAGTGAGACTCCATTTAAAAAAAAAAAAGTAAGATTATCCAAGTGTGGCAGCAGGTGCCTGTAGTTAATTCAAACTACTCAGAAGGCTGAAGCAGGAGGATCACTTGAGTTCAGGAGTTGAAGGTTGCAGTGAGCTATGATGATGCCACTGTACACCAGCCTGGGTGACGAAGCATGACCCTGTCTCAAAAAAATGCTTTTCTTCTTATCACATAGGACATGTTTACTCTTGATTTAAAAAGTATGGATAAACAAATACAAAGCCAAAAATTCACCCATGCTTGTACCACCCAGCAATAACTAATAACATTATGGATACAAGTTCCATTTGAAAATAGTTACTTTAGGGTGGCGCCTGTGGCTCAAGGAGTAGGGCGCCGACCCCATATACAGAGGATGGCGGGTTCTAACCCAGTCCCAGCCAAAAACTGCAACACGAAAATAAACAAATAAATGAAAATAGTTACTTTTTCCTTCCAGAAATAGGATCACATAGTCAGTTTGAACATCTTTCAAAATTATTACTCTTTACAAATACAATTATTAATGACACATTGCATTCTAATGTATGGGTATACTATATTTCATTCATTGAATCAATCCCCTTTTGTTGGGCATTTAGGTATCTTCTAATTTCTAAATTGCTTTTTCGATATTAGCCATGCTAATGAGTGTTAAGCTGCATCTCATTGTAGTTTTATTTGCATTTCCCTAGTAATTAGTGATTTTGAGCATCTTTTCATGTGCTTATTGGCCAGCTGTATATCTTCTTTAGAGAAATGCAGTCAAGCATTTATCCATTTCTTTTAAGAGACAGGGTCTTGCTCTGTTGCCCAGGCTGGAATGCAGTGGTGTGATCATAGCTCACTGCAATCTCGAACTCCTGGGCTCAACCGATCCCCTTGAGTAGCTGGGCACCTTGCTTAGCTAATTTTTGAAAAAAAAATTTTTAGAAATGAGGTCTCAATATGTTGCCCAGGCTGGGCTCAAACTCCTGGCCTTAAGAAATCCTCCCACCTTGGCCTCCCAAAGTGCTGGGACTACAGGCATGAGCTACTACCCCTGGTCTCAACCCATTTTTTTTTTTGCAGTTTTTGGCCGGGGCTGGGTTTGAACCCGCCACCTCCGACATATGGTGCCGGCGCCCTACTCCTTGAGCCACAGGCACCACCCTCAACCCATTTTTTAATTAGGTTGTTTTCTGTTGTTGAGTTATAGGAATTCTTTATATATTGTGATTATTAATCCCTTATCAGACATATTATTTCCAAATATTTTTTCCAATTTCATGTGTTGCCTTCTCACTCTGTTGATGTGTGCCTTTAAAAGCTATCCACATTTGTGGGCTATCAGTGTATAGTAACCAAGTTTAAATCCCATACATATTTTCAAAAAATTGACACATGCATTCATTGCAACTGTAACAGGTGTTAGGCAGGCAGTCAGGTGCTCAGATGCTGTGGCAGGTCTACTGGGGGCATGTGTCCAGCACATAGGTCTGCTGCGACCACTGCTCTGAGATGAGGTGGGGCCACTGGCAGATTCCTCAGTCGGCATCTTTACAGCAACCCTAGAAGTCCACTTGGGGATTTCTGAGATAGAACCAAATCTCTGAGCAAGCAGAGGAGTTAGAGGAAAACACGGGAGGCGGTGCCTCTTCCTCTCACCATCCCAACCAAATATTTTCCTGGGCAGGCATCTGAGCAAAGACTCATCTGGATGCAAACCAGCCATCTATCATGGAGCCCTGACCATCAACTGACATGTCACAAGAGGTCAGCAAAGTGAGGGCTATCCTTGTCCAAAGCACTCCAGTGTCCTCTACACTGATCAGAGCTATCTGGGTATGCTCCCAGGCTGAGGGCTTGGAGATGGAGGCAGCCATAGAAGCAGAATAAAACTTGGTACTTGACAGTACCTGATTTATTTTTGTTAAACAGATAACCTGTTATCATTATTGATATTAAGCATGCATAATACATCAAATACTGAAGCAAATTTACAAAAAACAAAAAAAGGTCAGTGGTCAGTGGAAACTAATTCATCAATTTAAGAATATTTTTAAATACCCACTATGTTTTAGGCTCTGTGCCCCTCAAGGAAGATGCAACAGTGAGCAGGACATAGTCCTAGTTCTCAAGTTGCTTACCCGAGTCTTAAAGGAGCATGGCGGGGAGGGAATACAGACAGTCTCCAAGTTATAAACATCTGATTGATCTCCCACTCTCACTTACAAAGGGAGGCTATTACAGGTAACGGGTAACTATACCCGTCCCTTCTTACATACAAATTCAACTTAAGAACAAACCTATAGAACCTATCTCATTCATAACCCAGGGACTTACCTGTATGTGCAGCTATTAAATTAAAAATTCAGAAAGCAGGCCTGGCAAGGTGGCTCACTACTATAATCCCAGCACTCTGAGAGGCCGGGGTGAGTGGATCGCTTGAGCTCGGATGTTTGAGACCAGTCTGAGCAAGAGTGAGACCCTATCTCTAAAAACAGCCGGTGTTCTGGCGGGCGCCGTAGTCTCAGCTACTTGGGAAGCTGAGGCAAGAGGATCACTTGAGCCCGAGAGTTTGAGGTTACTGTGAGCTATGATGTCACAGCACTCTACTGAGGACAACAAAGCGAGACTCTGTCTCAAAAAAAACCCCCCAAAATCCAGAAGGTACAGGGAAGATGATTCTGCTACTGATACAAGAATGTTTTTAAGAAGTCAGGACATTATACAGGGTGGCCATAAAGTTAGTGTGCAATTTGTACACCCTGTATTATTTAATACTATATTATCTGTATATGTATTTTGAGTTTATATGAACTCCTTAAAGCAAATTTACATATAAACACCCAAGAGGGAACAAGGCTGTACACTTATCAGACAGAAGCTCTTCTGTTCTTCTGATGAGAACACACACACACCACTCAAAAATATTTGTTCTATATGCAGACTTATTTTTCATCACAAATTTCAACTACAACTCCTGCATGATAATTTTATTATAGTTACACCTTTTAATAAGGTATTGTCTAGGAATTCAGTATTCCACATATATAAGTTTTCTAGGAATTAAAAGTCTTCCTTTCAAATGGCAACATTTTGTTTACTTCCAGCATTTGTTCATAGAAACTTTCCTAAAGTATTTCCTAACTCTCCGAATTTTTTTGCACAGGCACAAAGTGCAATCTGAGTCTGTTAATGCAATGTGATGTAGCCCAACAGAAACGCGAGGTATCACCCCGCAGTGCCCTACACAGCACAACTGTCCTCTACCTCATCCTTTGCCCCGAGACGGCCATCTGTTACTTCTCCCTAACGGTAGTGATTTTGCTGCTAACTGGTCTTACTTTTAGCTGATGTTAATCTGATGGAAGGTTGGAAACCAACCAACCAAAAATTATTTGAAAATTGTGTTTTAGGAAATAATCAGCAGGGTACGCGCAAGACCCTCTGCTACGGAATAAGGCCGTGGCTAGGAATGTTGTGACAGTCACTTGACTTGCTCACATACTTTTTCTCCAAATTTCTGATTTGGAAATTTGGCTTTCAGGGTAAGGCTGCTTCAAGTCTAGAAACAATCGAAATGCCCGATAATGGTAAATTATTGTATGTTGAAATAAAAGCCATGCAATAAAATGGAAAAGTGTTTACTAAGAGAAGTTATGTTAACCCCATCACCAAAAAAAAGAAAAAATTGTACTCCGTCATTACAACTATACAAAAATTTACAATTATATGGATAAAAATGAGAAGAGAACCTGGGAAAATTAAAATACCTGTTACGCTATGTGGAGAGATTATAGATGTACTTAAAATTATCAGGTAATGCTCTGGAAAGCTGTGATTATAATAGAAGTTACAGTGAGTTTTTGTTATAATTAATGAGACATTTTGCCAGTCTTGAAACTAGTAGGAATAGAAGATGACTCTTAGTTGTGGTTTCTCAGGAATATCAAAATAGGGGAAGATTATCCAAATAAGAAAAATAATAACATTTAATACGAGCAAACCAAAGGTATTTTGAGGTTGTGATGACACATTAAAATAATCCTTCTTATACGCATTCTGGGCACCTCCATCTCCTTAGTGAATGTGGAAGGGGGACTTACTAGAATTTAGATGGCTCCAAATAGGATTCTCTACCCCACTTAAGGCAAAAGGGCTGCATTTCCTATACAGCCTGAATGTAATCCAGACTATTCAAGTATGAATCTGTCAAAAGCCCTGGCAGAAATACTCACTCCGGCTTTCATTTCTTGGCAATTTACTGGGATAACTTTTGGCCGTTGGCACATATGGTTCTGGAGGTGGCAGATCAGAGAGGGGACGGAAGTAGAATCTGCTTTCCCACTCATCTGGGGGAAGAAACAGACAGCATCTTCAATAACAGACAATCTGCTGTGGTGACTTTATGTAATGAAAGGCACAGAGTCAAATACCAAAAGAACTGCAGAAATCAGTTTTCGTTTGATACCTACAAGTTTGCAGAAAAGCTGGAAGTGCTACAAATGTCACTGACTGGCACGTCAATAAAATAAACTGGCCTGGAAGTCAAAGCAAAGTGACTTTAACTAGCGTGATGAGGACCCAGCCAGTCCCTCTCAGGAGCTGAGGTCTAAGGTATGGAATACCTTCGTTCCACCAGTGGGCCAGGAGTAACTAGGACCCTCTGACAACAGTGGGAGAGATGAGAGCTTACTATCTGCAGGCCATTGGGCCTCTTACCTACAGAAAACTGTTTAGAAATGTAGATAATAGGAAAGCAAACTATGAAAATGTTTCTTTCTCTTTTTTTTTTTTTTGCCTTTTTTTGGGCCGGGGCTGGGTTTGAACCTGCCACCTCCAGCATATCAGGCTGGCGCCTTACTCCTTTGAGCCACAGGCACCACCCTACAAAAATGTTTCTTTTCAGAATTCTAGAATCTCTGGGAAGTTAAGCAAAATGAGAACTCAAAAGAACAGGTCAGGAAGAAAATGATCTGCCTTTTTGGGAAGTAGGGGAGAGGGATTATAGTTTTGATTTTGAAATCATGGTGGGTTCGCAAATGCTTAGACAGATCAGCGTGGTGCAGTGTGTGTAGGGCGATAACCATGATGGAACAAGAAACTTAAACAAGCAAACCGACCGTTCAGTTGCAGCCCTACACAGCCCAATGAGCAGGGACCACAGCTCACCTTCACATGGAGCGTCTTGGAAGCCATTTCTAATTGATGCTGACGGTGGAGGTGGGGGAGGTGCCCCCGCACCAGGCCTGTCGGGAGGAAGGGGGGGCCTGGGCCCACTCCTGGGACTATCTACTCCACTCCTGGACGGCAACTGCGGGGTGGCAGGCAAGGCCCGAGACGTGCTGCCATTTCTGCTTATTGGAGGCGGCGGTGGGAGGGGGCCTGGGGCAAAAGGAAAAAAGACACTTAGCGGCATCCTTTATATCCCACATTGCTATTATCATGGTTGTCCTCAAGGTACAACGGGCAGGTGCCTGCTCGACACATGCCCTTTCATTTGCAGTATGGAGAAGTGGAGACTTTGATCTAACTGAGAAATGAGTAAGCATATATGGACACAAAATGCACGTGTGCACGCGTGTGTATGCAAAACAAGTGCATACTAATAGCTTAATTGCTGTTTTGGCTTTGAGTTAGTAATGAGATTGGAGATGATACAGTAAAATGAAAACAGGTTTATACTCACAACCATATAATTTAAAAAATCTTATAATCCTTTTAAAGAGCTATTGAACTAATTACTATGACATGATGAAGGAATTAAAAAATAAGATGGTTATGAAGTTATTTTAGGTCTTCAGAAGGACTAAGTTCTTGAAATGCACAGTATTATCGCTAATTATACAAGCGTTGTTTCTGTGACGCATATGATCCGTTTGCAGGCAGAAGTGGCATCAGGAAACCAAACAC
>CAUYRH010009210.1:0-10144 GCA_963574655.1 Perodicticus potto
GAATTTCAGAGTCTCTAGGTATGTCTGGAAAATTCTCTTTCATAATCTCAAGAAGAAGGGACTCTGTGTCATGTGAAGCCAGTTCATCACTTTCAGGTATCCCTATAAGACGAATATTGGTTTTCTTTGAGTTATCCCAGAACTCCCCTGAGAGAATGATCTGTTTTTGCCTTCCATTTTTCTACCTCTTTGAGTATTTGGGAGCGTTCGAAGTCTCTGTCTTCAGAGTCAGAAATCCTTTCCTCTGCTTCTTCTATTCTGTTACTGAGGGCTTCCACTGTATTTCTCAGATCTTTGAGGGCTGCAACTTCTTGTCTCAATGTGTCAAAATCTTTGATCATTTTGTCTTTGAATTGGTTGAATTCTTGAGACATCTTCTGAATTAATCCTACAATTTCTAACTCCATCTTAGTTTCCATTTTGTTGATCTTGTTTGCAATCCAGATTCTAAATTCGATTTCAGACATCTCAGCTATCTGTTTGTGGATGGGATCTTCTGGATTGGATGGTTTGTCATTCTTTGGGGAAGTTGCACTGTTCTGTTTATTCATGTTGCCAGAGTTTTTCTGCCGATTCCGCCCCATGATTGTTTTTCAGTGTTTATCTAGATGAGCAGGTCAAGGGAAATTGGACTGGAAACTTCTACAGTTCTGGTTGACCAGCCCTCTACCTAGGAACTGGGACTGGTGGCTGAAGCTTTGCTTCTAGAATTTTGCAAAGTACCTGTACAGTACTACAGTCTGCGACTATAGAGGCCTACTTAGTGTAGTGGGGTTAGGTGGCTCTGTCTTGTATCCAGCTGATCTCTGTCAAATCCTAGTGAATCAGTAACCCTGGGGTGCAGTCTAAGGTTTGGTGAAATACAAGCAACTAGGAGGACATCCCTTCCCCCACCAGTAGTATCCGGAAAAGGAAAATCAAACCTCCCACTACAGAAAAACCTGGGACCCACGATGGAGGGCCCTCGGATAATTTGTATAGTTCAAGAGTTCCAGACCAATTGTCGCTGGCAGCCCCCAACTCTCTAGCTGGAAAGTTCAAGAGGGCTCCAGCAACTAGATGTTAGGGGCTATTTGCAGCTCAAGTGTGATTTGAGCGCCTTCGGAGCTCTGAGGAGTCAGAAATGCCTGTCCAGTAGGAGGTTTAGAGCCAGGGGGTTGGTGCCTCTTACCTCACCTTGGTCATCCTTCACCACCAGATTTTGATCACCCCAGTCTCTGGTAGTCTCTCTGGCAGACTCTGTTAACCCAGTCTCTGTGTCTCTGTTCTGTCAAAAAAAAAAATGTGCCAGGACTATGCACCTGCCAGAGTCAAAATGAGGTCATTGCCTCCTCCTCATGGTTACCACAGTCTACCACCATCCAGCAGGGAGGCTGGGGTCTGCCTGCCTCAGGTGCTCAATGGCAGCTGAAGAAAGTTCCACCTGAGCTTGGTCCAAACCTGAGGATATTCAGAAAGCAAAATAATTTCTCCCTTGGGCACTGCACCTTTGTTGCTGCTGTTCTGCAGTACTGGAATCCCTATAGGGCAAGGTATGGCTCCCTCTGGAAGGCCACAGAGATGAGGAGATGGCTCTCCAGAGTTAGACCTGAGCAGGATCACTCTACTAATGCTGGAGTTGGGTGGAAAGTGCCTCCTCTTAGGTTCGTGCACTTCAGCAGCTACCAAGCCTCCACCTGCAGTGTGGAAACCCGAGCCTCTGTCTGCTGCTGAGATACTCTTTTTCTTTGGGCCAGGACAGTCTCCTTTCCCTCTATGTCTTCCTGTGCAGTTACTGGATTCACAGGAACAGCACAGCTGTACAGCCACCATCTATGCAATGCCCAGTCCTAGCTAGGAAATGCAGACAATCTGGATTCTGGATGAGTTGGACTTCTAGACTTCCAGACTGGGGGAGGGGATAGACTGAAGGATCAAGGTGGCAAGGAAAACATTTAGAACACCAATCACATTAAGACCAAATGAACTAATAAACAAATGAAAAGGCTGCCAGACACACAAGCCCACAGATGCACCCACAGTCAGAAACACATAGACATACAGACAAAACAAAACAAAACAAACAAAAAACCAAACATCAACAACAAAAAATCTACAATAAAAATAATGATACTTGTAAAATACTTGGGAAAAAAAGCCTTTAAAACATCTGATGTAAGCACTCTCAGAAGGCATAAGAAGGGAAGAAGAGGAAGTGGAGAGAAAAAAGAAAGAGTTCGTAAAAGAGTTACAAAAAAGAAGAAAGGAAAAAAGAATATGATTGAAAATAGAAGAAATAAAAATGCCATAAGAAAAAAAGTAAAATGAAAAATTAATTATCAATGGCTCCTCCAAGAAAAGGATGAAAAAAAAACCCAACCTCAGAAATATTATTCTTGTATATACATAGAAATACACATCTATATGTATGAGGTAGAAGTCAACTTTAGTGTGAATAAATTTATAATGCAATATACTTTCCGGACACCAGATGGCGCTGTAAGTGGTTCTCAGGCTTATACCTGATTCCAGGTTTACTTTGTTACTAAGGTAACCACTCTACCTGACTGGTTGCCATTTTTAGAGTTTCTCCAACTGTTTGTTCTCTAAAAGATGCCCCACTTCGGGTGTTCTGCTCCAGACAGCACTCCCATTCAACCTCCAAACTTGGTGCAGGAGTCCACGCTTCAGCAAAGTCCACTTTGCTCCCATGTTCTCCCACAAACTGGCAACTACAATCAGCTGTAGGAGAGGGGCTGGCTGCAGCGCTGCCACCACCTCTGTTGCCCTTGCTGGGGACTGCAGCCATTTCCACCGCTGCAGTGCACAGGACCCTTTTCACCAATTTCCATAGCTCAGAGTGCCTCTTCCAAGCCCCAGTTCCCTGCACACCATGAACAGTCTGGCCTCACCAGGATTCCCCACCAGGGATGGCACTGTGTGCTCAATTATTCCCAATGATCTGGGGAAAAGGTGTTTGCCATTCAGGACAGTTCAAAATGTCTGTTCCCTGGCAAGATCCCCTCCCTTCAATTCTCCCTTGAGCTGCCTAGTCCTCTAAGGCTCCAAGCAGCACCCCTTTCTGGTCACCAAACTCAGGAATCCACGGTTCAGCAAAATTTTCATCAATTAGGTTTTGCGAGTTGTGAACTGCTGTCCTCCCTGTGGGAGGGGCTGGCTGCTGGCTGACTCTGCTGGTCAGGGGAAAAGTCTATATCAGAGTCCGAGGTTTTGAACTACACCTCAAATACAGCAATCCACCAATTCGCTGTGCATCTCCAGCTGTCCATCCACACCAATAATCCACACAGGGAAAGATTCAGAGCCCCCTCCCTCTCACCTGGTGTCCTGTGAGAGATGGGCTATGTATCTGTCTGGTCTGCCATCTTGCTCTGCCCAGTTTAGTCATTTGTAAAGCCCTCTTGTTTCTTAAAAGAGGATCCCTGTGCTTCATTGAGGAGAGGATGACAGTGCACTTGTGACTCGGTTATCCCTTTTGGAATAAAGAAGCTTGGGGGATCCTGAAATTTTTAATTTTTCCTTTTCAGTGACCATCTTCCTCCCTTCTTTCTTGCCATGCCATAAAGAAGTTCTCTGACTTACCTTGCCCAATGGTAGGTGATAAGACTTTCATTCCAGAGGGTTCCTTCCCCGTGTCCGAGGGGACGGAGTGCTACGTAGAGAAACTGAGAAGCTACACAGGGGGCCTTGCTGAGCTTCCTCACTCAGTCCAGCTTCATTAGATCATTCCCTTTTGTCTGATCACATTTCTACATAACTGCCCTTTCTTCATTCAGTCTAAACATAAAATTAGATAGTTTTCTCTGAGTCTGTGGGACTTATTTCTGAAGTCTCCAGTATCATGTGAAACTTCAATTAAGTAATTTTTTTATGCTTTCTCTTCTTAAGCCGTTTTTTAGGGGAGGAGGGGGAGGACTGTCAATTATGATGGGTAAGGGAGATAGGAGGGACAAATTCTAGTGTTCTGCTGTGCTGTAAGGTGACTGTAATTAACAATAATTTATTATACATTTCAAATAGCTAGATAAGAAAATTTTGAAGGTCCCCAACACATGCAAAAAGATAAATATTTCAGGGATGGATATACTAATTGCCCTGATTTAATTATTATACATTGTATATATGTATTCAAATATCACACTGTATGCCATAAATATGTGTAATAATTATGTCAATTCAAAAAAATAATAAAAGTAAAAAAAAATCAAGCAATTCATTAGGCAAAAACCAGAAAAACTGAAATATAAAAAAATGAGGAATAAGTCACAAGAGGGGAAAAAAATATATATATATATATATACATATCACACACACACACTCTCACACACACCAGGTAATCCTAAATGTAATATGCATTTTCCAACAGATAACATAAACTTAACAATATTCTGCAGAAAATTGTGAAGACTCCTTACTATCTCAGAAGAGGTTTGCAAAGAAACATGAAAATTTCAGTTTTCACATATAATTTAGGGTGTTTAAGTTTCCTCAAGACTTAATTAAAAATTGCAATTAAGACTTAATTTTTTTAAGTGTTTAAACTCCCACTGACAGTCAACTTGAAAGATTTGGATCTTAACAGCAAGGGAAAAAGTATTTCATCAAGAATTACAAAATCAAGATTAGATTGATATATGCCCATCAAGTTTTCTGAAAATTTCCAGCTGTGTATCTTGGTACTATAACAATCTATACTGTAACTGCTTTATAATTAATTGGTAGTGAAAGGGTTGTTGATTTTATCTACATGTTGAAATATTTTAATGTGACAAAAGTTTCCTATTTCACACTTCATATTTGTAAGTCAAATGATGCAATTCTTTGGGAGAGGAGAAGAAATTTTATCCAAAGAAATGAAAATTAATCTGTATCTTTATTTACATGTTAGCAAATAAGAATATGGTCTTTCAATCATCTTTATACATAGAAATGACAGTGTATAGCTGACATCTATACCAAGACTGGAAACTTTTCCCAGAGGTGATAGCTATTACCGAGAGTGATCCCACTGTCCTATTGCAGATTTATGGTCTTCATAGTTACAAGGGACAGCCGCACTATAAATAAAGAAATGAAAACTACCGTATAATCATAATCCAACATAAGATCTATGCCACTGTCCAGTAAATCACCTGAAATTAGTCAATCAATAAACTACAAATCAGAATTTTCTTTTTGTACCCATGTTGAATATGTTGGAAAAAGTTTTCATGATTGTAGTAGGTGGGAAAGTTATAATAGGAATATAAGGAATGAATTCATTGGATTCACAAATTGCGTGGGCGGCTCCTGTGGCTCAGCGAGTGCCGGTCCCATATGCCGAAGGTGGCCGGTTCGCGCCCCGCCTCGGCAAGAGAAGCACCTAAGGCCAGCAGTTAGTGGCTGCTGTGAGCCCAGCAGTTGGCGGTTGCTGTGAGGTGTGTGACGCGCTGTGAGCTGTGTGACGCCATAAAAGTGAGACTCTGTCACTCCAAAACAGAAGAAAACTAGGAAGAAAGAAAATGTAACTTGCACAGTACGGGGAGAAGTATATAATACAATTATCTCTGTATGCGAACGGCACAAAAAAAATAAAAATAAAAATAAACTTTAAAACAAAACAAAACAAAACAAAACAAATTGCGTTGTCTGGTTAGAAATGAGAAGTTACGCTTGGCTGACTTCATTCTTACTAATTTGGCCTTTACCCAAATTAGTCAAGTGTAGCCAACAATCTTCAATTTTTTTCCAGAGCTGTTCTATCAGGAAATTCCTGGTACTATAGAAAGAAACCATGTCCAGTTTCTGGAGACTGGCCAACCACTTGAACATTTAATTTATTACTTGTTGCTCTGTCTTTTTCCCCCTCTGAAGGTCATCCGTTTTTCCTATCCCCTTTCCCTTTGGCTATAATGAAGAATTGACAAGGTTCTCTTCGTGTTTCCACTGGTATCTCTGCCTTTCCTGTTTATGAGCTTTCCTTTGCCATATAGTTTTGACGTCTTCTGGTGTTGTGTACAAAAATAATGAAAACAAAGAAAGACATATGACTGTGTTATTCAATGTAAGTAAAAGTAAAAATGTTAATGATACGATTATCTTCATTTTTGGATTCCTCCCTCCTATCTCTATTTCCTTGATTTTCATCTATCTGTTGCTTCTTTCTTTGTGGAGACGCACAAAGCAAATTGAGCTCATTTTCAGGGATTCCGGAGACCCAAGTATGCAAGCCCATTTCAGAGATATAAAAAGTATGTTTTTCTTTCTTGTGCTCTGTGCTTTGTAACAATTTCCCTTTTTCATGTTATTTTGGTTAGTTTGGGTCTTTTTATTTCTTTTTTGCTATAGAACAAATTAGTTGTGGCATTTGGCTATATGATAGGAATTCTATATTCTTCAGGTCACCCATGTGTTTTAGGAACAGCAAAATGAGGAAAGCCTATGTGAAGATTCTTTGGATCCTGAAGTATAGTCCTGAAAGTGCCATGGTGTCAGCCTAGTTCACTGCAACCTCAAACTCCTGGGCTCAAGTGATCTTCTTGATTCAATTTCTTGAGTAGCTGGGACCACAGGCACCTGTCACAACACTGAGCTAATTTCTCTATTTTTAGTAGAGACAGGCTTCTACTCTTGTTCAGGCTGGTCTCAAACTCCTGAGCTCAAGGAGTTGGCCCACAATGGCCTCCCAGAGTCCTAGTATTATAGGTGTGAGTCGCCACCCCCAGTCACAATTTTAATATTTTATAATAAACATTATTTATAAGTGTTTCTGCTGCTGATATAACTACAGAAATTAAGTAGTCTAGAATTTGTGGAGGCTGTTAAAACATTTTTGTAACAACTCAGTTACTGCTTTTGGAAATTTAATTATAATAGCATATTATACAATCTACAGGAGCTATTCTCTCTTGAATGTGTATCAAAATAATCCATAGGAAAGCAAGATAGATAAATGGTGATCAACTCATAATTGCTGAAAGTGAGTGATGAGCTCACAGATTTATTGTATTAGTTTACTACATTTGATTCTGTTTGAAATTTTTATAATAAAAAGTTAAATATAAATTACTAAAAAAGAAATCCTTTCTGTTTAGATCTCATTTTCTCCTGCCATAAAACATAGACATGAAAAAGAAAAAAAGTATAGTTGAGAGGCCAATAAAGCAATTTTTTTTAGAAATGTTTATTTTATAAGTTATGCCTGGAAAGCCATAATGAAAATAGGAACTTGCCTTTACTCTTGTCTTCACCTCATCCGTCTATCCACAATCTACAGTCTCTACCTGAAAACTCACCTTGAAGGAAATCACTGTATTATACACAGTTTAGCCCTTGTGCAACACAAGGGAGCTATCCCTTTGGGAATGCATGTCAAAATAATCCACAGGGAAGTAGGATTATTTCCCTACACTCTCCTTCCCAGATGAGCACATTACAGGAATGGTGGTGCGATTTTTGATTAGTTCCAAATGGTCCTATTGATCTCTGAGCTGAAGAGATAGAACCTGGTGGAAATTTTCATTATAGATTGAAGATTTTATACTCCAGAAACAACAGCATGTCTGTCAACTACAAAGGGCTTCCCACAAAAAGGGAAACAAACAGCTGACTGTACAAAGATGAGACATTACTGTAGATTTTGAGTAGATTTTTGGAAAAGGAGGTAGAAGGGAAGGAGATTTTTTAAACTATACCAGAATCAGGTTAATCAGCAATGCCTCCTAGAAGTATACTGTAAAAATCTTACTAAGTCATATTATATGAATGACTCTATTAATGATTTATATTTTATTTGATGCGTTCTCTATTATCACCATTATTTTAATGCTTGAACTGGCCAGATGTGTTTAATAAGAATGACCTGATGGCAGGTTGCACTTTGTGCCTTTTTGATACACATCTGGGTGGTTCTTTTTGTGCTTCCTTACATTTCAACATGACAAAATATTTCTGGCTCTTTTGTGCTTTTCTCTTTTTGTGCATTTCACAATATATGAGAAATCACTCCATGTTTCTCCTGGAAGTCCTTTTTTCTTTTAACATAGAATAGTACACGTTTACTATCCCTACTTCAAAAATCCAAAATCTGAAATGCTGCAAAATGCAAAACTTTTTGAGCACTGACAATGACTACTCAAAGGAAACACTCATTGGAGCATTTCAGATTTTGGATTTTCAGATTAGTGATGCTCCACTGGGTCAGTGTAATGTAAATATTCCAAAATCAAAAAAATTCAAAACACTTCTGGTTCCAAGTATTTCAGAAAAGGGATACTCAACTTGTATTTCAAAACTCAGATCTGGTTTTATACATATACACCAATCTTCACAGGTATTTTTTTTCTATCTCTTTTCTCTCTTTCCCTCTCCCATCATGTGTATTTATATTTATGTATTTAATGAATTCATACTGATATCTCTAATTCCAATTTAGAACTACATACCTCATGGTTCCTCTTTTGCAGATTCTGTCTCTAACAGTGAAAAATGTGGCTCTCATTTTTTAAAAATTTATTTACTTATTTGTTCAACTCTAAAACAAATTGACAAGAGTTTCAGATTTGTTGACTCATACTACTGGAAGGGTGACAGGAAGGAAGGAAAGAAGGGAGGGAGGGAGAGGTGGAGGAAAGGAAGGAAGGAGAAAAGAAAGAAGGAAAGAAGTCAGGAAAAAAGAAGGAAGATGCTCCATTAACTAGAGTTCAATAGATTTTAGTTTGTATGTTTCCTATGTGAGGGTACATCATCAACATACCATGTTCAAAAGTTACCTTTGTTAGTTATCTTTTCCCTCTTCAATGTAGTGTATTATTCACTTGAAAAGTGATGTTTGGGTTGTTTTTTTGTGTGTGTCTGTTCTCTTTTAGGTTCTCTCCATAGTGCTTATTTTATTTTATGTAAAACACTAACATTATTCCAAAACCATGGAACAGGAATACAGCTGCACCCCTACCCCCCATAACTTCCATATCATCTTAAGTCATTCCCCGTGAGTCATCAAACTCATTCACTTCTGGTTTATCCCTTCTCTGTTTATTTGTTGGATAAAAAGGACAAATACATGCATATTTTAAAATTTTTATATTTCTGCCCAAAAGATAGCTTGAACTTTGCTTTTTTCATTTCACAATATATGAGAAATCACTCCATCTATTTATAAAGTTGGTTTTCATTCTTTTCACAGCTTCATGGTACTCTGTTGTGTGAATGTATCAGAATTAATTCAATGCCATTTCTATATCTATTCATTTGTTTTCAATATTTTGACCAAATGTAGTCACAAATAACCTCATGAATATGTATCTTTACCTTTTTTTTGTTTTTATTATTAAATCACAACTGTGTACATTAGTGCAATCAAGGGGTACAGTGTGCTGGTTTCATATGCAATCTGAACTATTTTCATCAAACTGATTAACATAGCCTTCATGGCATTTTCTTAGTTATTGTATGAAGACATTGGTATTCTACATTCAGTGAGGTTTGCCTGTACCCTTCTAAGATGTACTGTAGGTGTGGCCCCACCAATTACCCTCCCTCCACTCCCACCTCACCCCTCCCCTCCCCTCCCTTGCCCCTTTCCCCATATTCTTGTGCTATAGTTGGGTTATAGCCTTCATATGAAATCCATAAATTAGCTTCATAGTAGGGCTGAGTACATTGGATGCTTTTTCTTCCATTCTTGAGATACTTTGCTAAGAAGAAAATGTTCCAGCTCCATCCATGTAAACATGAAAGAGGTAAAGTCTCCATCTTTCTTTAAGGCTGTGTAATATTCCATGTTATACATGTACCACAATTTATTAATCCATTCGTGGATTGATGGGCACTTAGTTTTCTTCCATGACTTAGAAATTATGAATTGGGCTGCAATGAACATTGTGGTACAGCTGTCTTTGTTATAATGTCATTTTTGGTCTTCTGGGTATTTACCTAGTAAAGGAGTTATAGGATCAAATGGCAGGTCAATTTTTAGATCTCTAAGTACTCTCCAAACATCCTTCCAAAAGGCACGTATTAGTGTGCATTCCCACCAGCAGTGTAGAAGTGTTCCCTTTTCTCCACATCCACACCAACATCTCTGGTTTTGGGATTTTGTTATGTGGGCTAATCTTACTGGAGTTAGGTGATATCTCAAAGTAGTTTTGATTTGCATTTCTCTGAT
>CAUYRH010009211.1:0-20610 GCA_963574655.1 Perodicticus potto
TGAAAGTAGTATGTCAGAATCTTTGGTGATATTTGGGAAATTTTCATTTACAATATTCTCTAGAATGGCTTCCATTCCTCTGGGGCATTCTTCTTCCCCTTCAGGGATACCTATAACTCATATGTTTGAACGCTTCATAAAGTCCCATAATTCTGTCAGTGAACATTCTGCTTTCTCTCTCTTCTTTTCAGCCTCTTTCACTATCCGAGTTGTCTCAAAAGCCTTATCCTCTACCTCTGAGATTCCTTCTGCATGATGTAATCTATTGTTGATACTTTCTATTGCATCCTTAATTTCCCTAATTGACTGCTTCAGTTCCTTCAGCTCTGCTGTATCCTTTTTATGTTCTTCATATCGTTCATCTCTTATTGATTCTGTTTTTGAATTTTCTTTTGGTTGTTATCCACTTTCTCAGCAATTTCTTTCATTGCTTTTTGATTGTTTTCTGCTTTCTCAGCAATTTCCTTTATCGTTTTCATTATCTGTATTTTAAATTCCCCTTCTGTCAGGTGGTGCCTGTGGCTCAGTCGGTAGGACGCTGACCCCATATACATATACCAAGGGTGGTGGGTTCAAATCCGGCCCTGGCCAAACTGCAACAGAAAATAGCCGGGTGTCATGGTGGGCACTGTAGTCCCAGCTACTTGGGAGGCTGGGGCAAAAGAATTGCCTAAGCCCAGGAGTTGGAGGTTGCTGTGAGCTGTGACACCACGGCACTCTACCAAGGGCAACAAAGTGAGACTCTGTCTCTACAAAAATAATAATAATAATAATAATAATAATTAATAAATTCCCCTTCTGTCATTTCTAACATTTCTTTATAAGTGGAATCTTCTGTGGTAGCTATCTCACAATCCCTATCTCACAACCCCTATAGGGGTTACTCAGGCCTGAGATTTCATGTTGCCAGGATTTTTCTACTGATTTTTCCTCATGAGTGCTTTCTTGTATCTGTTTCCTTACCCTAATTTTCCTTTCACTTCTTTTTGCTCTTTAAGTGACTATAGCGCTGGCCTAAAGTTTTAATGAGTCCTTCTGGTGTGATACCAGAAGGATGAAAAAATTGAAGAGCAAGAAGGGAAAAAAGATTTAAAGAAGAGAGAAAAAAAAGAGAGAGAGAGAAAGAAAAGGGGGGTAAATAAAGGGAAATATTGACAAAAAGAAGAGAGGCACTGAAAGAGAGAAACAGGAGAAATATAGGTATATATTAGGGTACTAGGGCCCAACCTTAAAGACCCCCAACCTTCAGGGGTGCTGGGTTGGGTGATTCCCTTGAGGACAACAGCTCTTGGCCATCCAATTTAGACACAATACCCCACCTCCACCAGGTAGAGAGGAAAGAGAAAAATACTGTGACTTGAACCAAAACAAACAAGCAGAAACCCTTATGGGATAAAATTAGTGGGGGGGAAATAATAGGGATTAAAAACACTAGCAAAAATGAAATTCTAATTGTTGAAAAAGGCAAAAATGGATGATTGTATTTAAACTAGAATGGTGGGGGGGAAAAGCCAAAGAAAAATGTTGAAATTAAAAAAACAAAAAACAAAACAAAAAACAAAAACCCCACAACCAAGAAACCAAACTGTATATATGCCTTGGCCAAACAGAAGCTTTCCAGGGAAAGCACTTATCCCTGGGCTCTCTCCTGGCATGGCTGCCTGCTTATCCAGTGCGCCAAGTCCAGTCTCCCCTTATGTCCCTGAGAGCCACAGCTGTCAATCTGCCAAACACTCGGATCTCCACACTTGACCAGCATCTCAATCCCCGCTTGGGCAGCTCAGTCACTAGATTACTCACCCAAGTTCTCCTGGCCAATCCTGGCACTGCAACTCGCAGGGGCAGCCCATAGCTGAACAACATTAGCTCCTTTCCAGCTCAGAGGCTCAGTCTGGGGCCCCAGACAACACCCAAAGTCATCCACACACCGGCCCAAGATCTCCCAAGGCAGTTCAATCAAGTGTCCAAGTCCAAAAAACCCAAATAGCCCCCAGGTAAGGCTTTTCCTGCTTGCAATCTCACCATTGCTGTGGTTACAGCTGCAGGCAGCCTCCGAACAAATGGCACCCACCACTTGCCAGTTTTCCACTGCTTCTGTCCTCCTTGTGTCCAGAAATCTCTCACTGACCTCCTGTATCACCAAAGGGAAACCTCTGGGCAAAACCCACAGGCCAGAGATGCCTGGAGTCCTCTCTCCCCACTCTCACTGCGCACGGCTGCACAGAAGCTGCTACTTGGCCGCCATCTTCCTCCCTGACTCACCTGGTGATTCTATTCTCTAAAGGAGATACATTATTTTACATTCTCACCAGCTCCCCAAGCATTCTTTAGTGTGTATATTGTGAAGGTTCAATGCATATTTCATATATATGGCCATAAGATCAAGCTTCTTCACTGTATTATTTAAATCTATATCCTTACTAACTGTTTCTATGCCTGAGCTTTCAATTGCTAAGAGAAGTTCTTAGAAAAACTTCCACAGCAGGAAGAATCACACTACCAGACCTCAGACTATACTATAAATCAATAGTGATCAAAATAGCATGGTACTGACACAAAAACAGAAAGGCAGATGTATGGAACAGAACAGAGAACCAAGATGAACGTTACTTGATCTTTGACAAGCCAATTAAAAACTTTCAATGGGGAAAAGACTCCCTATTTAACAAATGGTGCTGGATGAACTGGCTGGCGACCTGTAGAAGATTGAAACTGGACCCACACCTTTCACCATTAACTAAGATAGACTCTCACTGAATTAAAGATTTCAACTTAAGACATGAAACTATAAAAATACTAGAAGAAAGTACAGACAAAACTCTTGAAGGGGCTCGGCGCCTGTGGCTCAAGCGGCTAAGGCGCCAGCCACATACACCTGAGCTGGTGGGTTCAAATCCAGCCGGGACCCGCCAAACAACAATGACAGCTGCAACCAAAAAAAAAATGGCCAGGCTTTGTGGCGGGCACCTGTAGTCCCAGCTACTTGGGAGGCAGAGGCAAGAGACTCGTTTGAGCCTAGGAATTGGAGGTTGCTGTGAGCTGTGATGCCACAGCACTCTACCCAGGGTGACAGCTTGAGGCTCTGTCTCAAAAGAAAAAAAAAAAAAAACTCTTGAAGGAATCGGTCTGGGCGAATATTTTATGAGGAGAACCCCCAGAGCAATTGAAACAGCATCAAAAATACACTACTGGGATCTGTTCAAACTAAAAAGCTTCTGCACAGCCAAGAACACAGTTAGTAAAGCAACCAGACAGCCCTCAGAATGGGGAGAAAATATTTGCAGGTTATGCCTCCAACAAAGGTTTAATAACCAGAATCCACAGAGAACTCAAACACATTAGCAAGAAAAGAACAAGTGATCCTATCTCAGGGTGGGCAAGGGACTTGAAGAGAAACTTCTCTGAAGAAGACAGGCACATGGCCTACAGACATATGAAAAAATGTTCATCATCCTTAATCATCAGAGAAATGCAAATCAAAACTACTTTCAGATATCATCTAACTCCAGTAAGATTAACCCATATCATAAAATCCCCAAACCAGAGATGTTGGTGTGGATGTGGAGAAAAGGGAACACTTCTACACTGCTGGTGAGAATGCACACTAGTATGTTCCTTTTGGAAAGATGTTCGGATAACACTTAGGGATCTAAAAATAGACCTGCCATTCGATCCTACAATTCCTCTACTAAATATATATCCAGAAGACCAAAAATCACATTATAACAAAGATATCTGTACTAAAATGTTTATTGCAGCCCAATTCATAATTGCTAAGTCATGGAAGAGGCCCAAGTGCCCATCGACCCACAAATGGATTAATAAATTGTGTTATATGTACACCATGGAATATTATTTAGTCTTAAAGAAAGATGGAGACTTTACCTCTTTCATGTTTACATGGATGGAACTGGAACATATTCTTCTCAGCAAAACATCTCAAGAATGGAAGAAAAAGTATCCAATGTACTCAGCCCTACTATGAAACCAAGTTATAGCTTTCATATGAAAGCTATTACCCAATTATAGCCCAAGAATATGGGGAAAGGGGATAGGGAGGGGAGGGAGAAGGATGGGGAGAGGGAGGGTAATTGGTGGTACCAATTATCTACGGTGCATCTTACAAGGGTACATGTGAAATTTAATAAATGTAGAATACAAATATCTTAACACAATAACTAAGAAAATGCCGTGAAGGCTATGTTAAACTGTTTGATGAAAATATTTCAAATTGTATATAAAACCAGCACATTGTACCCCATAATTGCATTAATGTACATAGCTATGATTTAATAAAACAAAAAGAAAGAAAAGAAAAACTTCCATGGTGTGGTTGTCTACTGAAAGATGTTTTACATTCTTCTTTTTTGTTGTTCAGGTCTATGGAGCATTTTACATTAAGTGCACATTTCAATTCAGACTATGTACATGATTTGAGTAGTTCTGTTCATCTTTGCTCCATTTATTTTGAGACTATATTTTTAAGTGCATATACATCTAAATTCTTGTATTTTCAAGGCAGAGACATAGTTATCTCTGGTACTACTGTTTACATTAAACTCTATGTTGTCTGATAATAACATGGTTAAATCAGCTTTCTTTCTGACAACTTAAATCCCTTAACTGGGATAAAACGATTTTTCTTTTTTGTTAAATATAAACAACACATGGTAAATTTTAAATTTTCTTATCCAGTCTAATAATATCTGTCTTGTAACTGGGATATGTAGACCAGTGCTGTCCAATGGAAATATAAGGTGATTTAAAACTATAAGGTAATTTAAAATTTTCCAGTAGCCACAATTAAAAAGTTTAAAAAATGGTGAAACAAATTTTAATAGTATATTTTACTTAACAACTTACCTTACATATTCAAAATATTAACATTTCAAAATATAATTAATATAAAACTATTAATAAAATGTTTTACATTCATTTATCTTTCATTCCAGGTCTTCTAATTCTACAGTTCATTTTTATTTCTCAGTTTTTCATTAGAGAAGGGGTTTTGCTATATTACCCCCCGACCTGTAGATCTTCCTGCCTCAGCCTCCCAAATAATCAGAAGTACAGGCACAAGATACCATGCCCAGCTTCTGGGTTTTTTTGTTTTGTTTTGTTTTGTTTTCAGTTTTTGGCCAAGGCCAGGCTTGAACCCACCACCTCTGGTGTATGAGGCCCGCACCCTACTCCTTTGAGCCACAGGCGCTGCCCTGGAGTTCATTTTAATAAGACACACTGGCTCAAATCATCCATATCCCAAATGCTCCATAGCACAGAATTCTATATGGCGCATGGCCACAGTATTGAATAGTGCATATTTGGACCATCTGCACATCTCAGTATGTTTAGACTTATTTTGAGCTATTTGTTCCTCCTTTTCTATATTTCTTTTTCTCTCTTTCCTTGTCTTGTTTTGGACTTATTTTCCTTATTTCAGTTTTTTCTTCTACTGAGTTCAGAAGTTGCATATTCCATTCTTATTCTTCTGAAAATTTTTTTAGAAATTTTAATTTAGGCTCAAAATTTAATTTAGCTCATGTCTGTAATCCTATCACTTTGCAAAACCAAGGCAGTAGGATCACTTGAGGCCAGGAGTTCAAGACCAACCTTGGCAACATAGTGAGACCCCCATCTCTACAAAGAGTAGGAAAATTAGCCAAGCATTGTGGTACATGCCTGGAGCCTGAGGCAGGAGGATGGCTTGAACCAAGGAGTTTGAGGTTGCAATGAGCTATGATGACACCGCTGCACTCTAGCCTGGGCAACTCTGTCTGGAAAGAAAGAGAAAAAGAGAGGAAGAAAAGATGAAAGGGAGGAAGAAAAGAAGACCAGACCAAACAAGAGAAAGAAAGTTTAACCTATATATTTAATTTATCAGAGTTTAGCGCTATTCAGTCTCTTTTATCTCCCAAAGCCTTCTACCTGATCTTCCTGCATTCGCTCACGCCACCTACAGGCCATTCTCCATACAACAGTCAAAGTAAAATGTTTTACAAACTTCATGTACTGTTGATGCTTGAACAACGTGGGGGCTTTAGAGGGGACCTTACACAGTCAAAATTGCAGTTCAATTCATAATTGCCAAGTCATGGAGTCAGCCCAAGTTCCCATAGACCCATGAATGGATTAACAAATTGTGGTATATGTATACCGTGGAATACTAGGCAGCCATAAAAAAAGATGGAGACTTTAACTTACATTTACATGGATGGAGATGGATCATATTCTTCTTAGTAAAGTATCTCAAGAATGGAAAAAATACCAAATGTACTGAATACTATTATGAAATCAATATATAATCACCTACACTTTCATACAAAAGATATAACACAATTATAGCCCAGAAAGAAAAAGAGAAGAGGAGGGCAAGGGAAGGGGAGGGTAACCGGTGGGACCTCACCTACTATGCATATTGCAAAAGTATATGTCAAATATATTAATAGTACAGTATAAATCTCTAAACACAACAATTAAATAAGTGAGGTGAATGTTATGTTAACCAGTTCTATGTAAACATTCCAAATGGTATATAAAAGCAGCATATTGTATCCCACAAATGCAGTAATGCACACAGTTATGATCTAATGAAAAAAATCCTTTGTATAACTTTCAAGTCCCCCAAATTTACTACTAATAGCATATTATTGACCAAAAGCCTTACCACTAACGTAAATAGTTGATTAATAGATTTTGTAGGTTATATGTTTTATATACTATATTCTTACAATGAAGTAAACTAGAGAAAAGAAAAAATTAAGAAAATCACAAAAATAGAAAATATATCTTCAAAATTAAAAAATAAAATAAAAAGAAATAGGAAAATATATTTACTATTCATTAAGTGGAAGTAGATGAGCATAAAGTTCTTCATCTTCATCCTCTTAACCTGTAAGAGGATGAGGATGAGGAAGAAGAGAAGTTGGTCTTGCTGTATGAAGAAAATCTGCCTATAAGTGAATATGTGTAATGCAAATGTGTGTCATTCAAGAGTCAACTGTATTCAGAAAAAGTACAAATCAGTTTTCACAAAGGAAACTTACCCATGTAACCATCAACCAAGAAGCCACCTTCCTGCTCCTTTCAACCACTATTCTCTCTTCTCCCAGGGGAAAAACTGTTCTGAATTCTAACACCATATATTAGTTAACTTTTAATTGCATTTTAATGGAAGAATACTTTATTAGTATGGTACATATTGCTACATTCAACATTATGTCCATAGGATTTCTCCATGTTCTAGCATATGACAATATTACATTCATTTTGATTACTATGTATCATAATATTCCATGGTGCGAATATACCACAGTTTGTTTACCCATCCTACTGTAGTTGTATTTGGATTGTTTCCAGTTTCTATTAGAAGGGCTGTCCAGAAAGTATCCAGCCATCATTACCATGAAAAATTATGCTAACAATGGCTGGATACTTTCCGGACAATGCTCATATGTATTTTTTTTTCAGGTTAATTTGAGAGTACAAAGAATTAGGTTACAATGCTTGCATTTTTTAGGCAGAGTCCCTCATATAATTTTGTCCCACCCCCAAGAGGTGTACCATACACCCTAACATTGTGCCCATCTCCCACCCCACTCCCTTGTTCTCCTGCCTGCCACCTTGAATTGATTTGAGTTTTTATTTTATGTAGGTGTGTATTAGATCATCTACTGGCTTCACATTAGTATTGACTACATTGGATTCTTACTTTTTCATTCTTGTAATGCTTTACTTAGTCTTAGAAGAATGTATTCCAATGCCATCCAGGTTGACACAAAAGATGTAAAGTCTCCATCTTTTTTAATGGCTGTAGTATTCCATGGTATACATATACCACTTGTTGATCCATTCCTGGGACATTTACGTTGTTTCCATATTTTGGCAATTATAAATTAAAATGCAATAAACAATCTATTGAAAATTGTCTTATGATAAAACGATTTTTTTTTCTTCTGGGTAGATGCCTAGTAAGGGATTGCAGGATCAAATGTGAGGTCTAATATGAGTTCTTTGAGGATTCACCATACTTCTTTCCAAAGAGTTTGTACTAGTTTGCAGTCCCACTAAAAGTGTAAAAGTGTTCACTTCTCTCCACACTACACCAGCATCTACAGCTTTGAGACTTTGTGATGTGAGCTATTCTCGCAGGGATTAATATCTTGGTGTGGTTTTGGCTTACATTTCTCTGATGATTAGGAATGATGAGCATTTTTCAAATGTTTGTTAGCCATTTGTCCATCTTCCTCAGAGAAGGTTCTGTTCACGTTTCTTGGTAGATGGAATTGTTTACTCTTTTTTTGTTGATTACTTTGAGTTCTATGTAGAGCCTAGTTATCAGGACTGTGTCAGATTCATACCATGCTAATATCTTTTCCCACTCTGAAGGTTGTCTTTTTGTTTTATTTGTGTATATAGCTGTGCATATTTTCAGCTTAATTAAGTCCCATTTGTTTATTTTTGTTGGTGTGATTGCCACTGAAGTCTTCATCATAAATTTTTCCCCACTTTGACATCATCAAGCGTTTTTCTCACACTTTCTTCTAAGATATTTATTATGTCATGCCTTAGATTTAAATATGTTATCCATCTTGAGATAATTTTCGTAAGTGGTAAAGATGTGTGTCCACTTTCAGTCTTTTACAAGTGGTTATCCAGTTTTCCCAGCACCATTTGTTGAATAGAAATTCTTTTCACCATTGTATGTTTTTGTTTGCTTTATCAAAGATCAGATGGCAATAAGAGAATGGTTTCATCTCTTAGTTTTCTATTATGTTTCATGTGTCCATGTCTCTATTTTTGTACCGATACTGTGTTTGATCATTGTGGACTTCTGATATAACCTCAAGTCTGGTATAGCAATACCTCCAGTTTTGATTAATAAAAATAACCTTGGCCACATGAGATTTTTTCTGGTTCCATACAAAATGAGGTACTATTTTTTGCAGTTTTTGGCCAGGGCTGGATTTAAACTGGCCACCTCTGGCATGTGGGGCCAGCGCCCTACTCCTTTGAGCCACAGGCACCACCCTAATTTTTTTATCTTTTAATGAGGATTGCATTGAATTTGTAGATTGCTTTGGATAGAATAGATATTTTAACAATGTTGATTCTTCCCAGCCAAGAGCCATTTGTAAATGTCTTCTGCTATTTCTCTTCTTAGGGTTTCATAATTCTCTTTGTAGAGGTCCTTCATCTTTTTTGTTAGGTATATTCCTAAGTACATCATTTTCTTTGAAGCTATAGTGAAGGAAACTGTGTTTTCGTTTAGATTCTCAACTTGGCTGTTATTGGCATATACAAAGGCTACTGATTTGTGGACATTGATTTTATACCCAGAGATTTTACTGTATTTCTTGATCACTTCCAGGAGTTGTGTGGTCAACTCTCTGAGGTTTTCTAAGTATAATATTATATCATCAGCAAAGAGCAAGAATTTGACAGCCTTTGCCCCCATTTGATTGCCCTTAATATTCTTCTTTCACCTGATTGCATTAGCTAGAACTCCCAGAACTATGTTGAATGTTAGTGGTGATAATGGACATCCTTGTCTGGTTCTTGTTCCTGTTCTAACTGGAAAAGCTTTCAGTTTTACTCCATTCAGTATGATATTAGCCATGAGTTTGTCATAGGTGACTTCAATCAGCTTAAGAAATGTGCCATCTATGCCTATTTTATTAAGTGTTCTAGTTAGGAAAGGATGATGAATTTTATCAAATGCTTTCTCTGAATCTATTGAGAGGATCATATGGTCTTTGCTTTTGTTTCTATTGATAGGGTGAATTACATTTATGGATTTGCATATTTTAAATCAGCCTTGCATCCCTGGGATGAAGCCTAATTGATTATAATGCATAATTCTTTTTTAATATACAGCTGCAATCTGTTAGCTAAGATATTGTTGAGTATTTCTGCATTAATATTCATTAATGAAATTGATCTGCAATTCCTTTTAGTTGGGTCCTTTCCTGGTTTTGGAATCAGGATGATGTTTGCTTCATAGAACATGTTGAGGAAGGTTCCTTCCTTCTCAATGTTTTGGAATAAGTTCTGCAGTACAGCTACAAGCTCTTCTTTGAAGGCTTGATATAATTCTGGTGTGAAGCCAGCTGGTCTGGGGCTTTTTGGTTGTTGGAAGCCTTTTTATTGTTTGTTCAATCTCAATGCTTGATATTGGTCTACTCAAGAGATCTGTTTCTTCCTGGTTAAGTCTAGGGAGATGGTGTGATTCCAGGTGTTGGTCCATTTCCTCCACATTGTCAAATTTCTGGGTGTAGATTTTTGTGTAGTAGTCAGAAACAACCTCTTTTATCTCTGATCAGTTGTTATTTCCCCCTTTTTGTTTCTGATGAGGTTATTAAAGATTTAACTTTTTGTTTCTAGTTAATCTGGACAATGATTTATTTGGCCAATTTATCTTTTTGAAGAATAAACTTTTTGTTTCTTTAATTTTCTGAATGATTCTTTTGTTTTCAATCTCATTTATTTCTTATTTAATTTAGGTTATTTTTTTATTCTGGTGGGTTTGGGACTGAATTGTTCTTCCTTTTCCATTTCCTTAAGATGATTTGCTAGGTTGTTGATATACTCTTTTTCTGTTTTTCAGATATAGGCCTCTAATGTGATGAATTTCCCTCTTAGGACTGTTTTTGCAGTGTCCCACACATTTTGGTAACTTGTATCTTCATTGTCGTTATGCTCAAGGAAGTTAATGATTTCTTTCTTTGTCTCATCCTTGACTCTTATGTCATTCAGCATAAGGCTGCCTAGTTTCCAGGCCTTTGTGTGGTGATGAAAAGTTTGTAGGAGTTGAGTTCTAGCTTTATTGTCTTGTGGTATAACAAGATACATGGTATAATTTCAATTCTTTTGATTCTGTTGAGGTTTTATTTGTTTCCTAGGATATGATATATTTTGGAGAATGTTTCATGGACTGATGAGAACTATTCCTTAGTTTTGGGATGGTGTGTTCTATATATGTCTATTAAGCATAGTGGTTTTAGCATCATATTTAAGTCCCTTGTGTCTTTGTTTAGTTTTTATTTAGAGGATCTTTCCAGCTCTGTAAGAAGGATAAAGTACCGATATTATGGTGTTATAGAATATCATATTGCTCAGACTTAAGGTCTGTTATAGAATATCATATTGCTCAGAATATAGAATATCATATTGCTCAGACTTAAGGTCTGTTTCATAAATCTGGGAGCATTTAGGTTGGGTGCATAAATATTTAGAATTGAAATATCTTTTTGTTTTATTGTTTCCTTGACCAGTATAAAGTGTTCATCTTTGTCTTTTTTGACTTTAGTTGCTTTAAATTCACATGTATCTGAAAATAAGTTTGTGACCTTTCCTTTTTTCTGATTTCCCTTTGTCTGAAATATTGTTTTCTATCCCTTTGTCCTGAGTTTTGTTTTGTCCTTTGAGGCTAGGTATATTTCTTGAAAATAGCATATGGATAACTTGTGCTTTTTTTCCCCAATCAGCCAACTTGTGCCTCTTCAGTGGGGAATTCAGTCATTTACATATTTTGAGAGAAATGGTAAGTTTGGTGGGGTTCTATTCATCTAATTGTATGAAAGTTTATTTATCCTTTGCCTCATTGTGGAAGCTAGGTTTTATTCTTTAGTTTCTGGGTGTTTGCTCTGCTGGTGGTCCATTGTGATGGTCAGTGTAGAGAATAGGTCTAAGTGTTTCAAAGCTGGTCTTGTGTTGAATATCAGTAAATGATTTGATTTCTGTACCAATTTTAAAGCTTAGCTTAGAAGGTTATAGAATTCTGGGCTGAAAATTGTTTTGTTTAGAAAGGTACCTGAGCATTCTCTTCTGGCTTAAAAAATTTCAGTTGAGAAATCCTCTGTCACCTTGATGGATCTGCCCCTGTAGGTCAATTGGCATTTACTCCTGGCTACTTGCAGAATTTTCTCTTTTGTCTTGACTTTGGACATGTTCATGACTGTGTCTTGGAGAAGCGCTGTTTGAGTTGAGATGACCTGGGTTTTGATAGCCCTCTGAAGGGAGTATGTTGGAATCTTTGGTGATACTTGGGAAATTTTCATTTATGATAGCCTCCAGTAGGGTTTTCATTCCTGTGGGGCATTCTTCTTCCACTTCTGGGATACTTATAATACATATGTTTGAATGTTTTATGAAGTCCTGTAATTCTCTGAGTATGTTCTGCTTTCTCTCTTTTCTTTTCTGCCTCTTTAACTGCCTGTGTTATCTAAAGATCCTTTATCCTCCAACTCTGAGGTTCTTTCTTCTCCATGGCCTAATCTGTTATTGATACTTTCAATGGCATCTTTAAGTTCCCTAATTTACTCCTTCAATTCTTTAAGCTCCACTATATCTTTTCTAGATTCTTCATATCTTTTATCTCTTATTTGTTTCTGTTTTTGGATTTCCTTTTTGTTATTTTCCACTTTCTCAGCAATTTTCTTCATTGTTTTTACCATCCATATTTTAAATTCCCTTTCTTTCATTTCTATAATTTTTTTTTATAGGTAGAATCCTCTGTAGAACCTACCTTATGACTCGTTAATGTTACTCTATTCTGGTTTTTCATGTTGCCAGGATTTTTCTGTTGGTTCCTCCTGGTGAGTGTTTCCTTCTTGTCTGCTTCCTTCCCCTACTTTTTCCTTTCACTTCCCCCTTCTTTTAAAATGACTTTATATCTGTGCTTGGGTGTTGAAGTGGCCTTTTGGTATAGGATCAAAAGGGAGAGAAGAGTAAAGAGCAATAATGTAGAAAAGATAGAAAGAGAGAAAAGAAAAAGAAGGGAAGAGTAAAAGGAAAGATGACAAAAAGAAGAGAAGAATAGAAAGAGAGAGATGGGAGTAATAGTGGTATTCAGGAGGGTGCTTTAACCCACACCCATAATTCCTGGCCTTTGGGAGGCTGGGATGTGTGAGTTCCTTGAGATCAGGAGCCCCTTCTTTCTTCTCTATGGTCTAATCTGTTATTGATACTTTCTATTGCATCTTTAAATTACCTAATTGACTTCTTCAATTCTGTAACCTCCACTATATCTTTTTTTATATTCTTCATGTATTATCAGCCTGAGCAAAAATAAAGCCCATCTCCACCAAATAGAGAAGAAAAAAAAAGCACCAGTATGTTACAGTGAGGACTTACCAATAGCATCCTTCCAAAGGCCAAAGCTTGAAGGACCCCCTAGAGCAGGGGATGAAGGTCTCCGTGAACTAGACCAATACTGTGGCATCCCAACCCAAGCCTTAGAGTGAGGCTCTGTCCCATAAATGGAATACAGATTTGCAAAGAATAAAACAGATCAGAAAAATAAAAAAATAATAAATGTATATAAAGAAAATTGAAAATAAAATTATATAAGAAGTAAAAAAAAAAAAGGGAGGGTATATCACAGTTGCTATTTGAGAAATTTATGTGGGAAAGATAAGAAAAGTAGAAAAATCTTTACAAAAAGAGGGAGAAAATGAGCGAACTGGAAAAGAAAGAATAAAGGGGGTAGAAAAACCACAACATATATGGAGTCCTTATTATTGAAGAAAGTAAAAATGGAAAAATAAAAATACCACAAAACAATACAAATAAACAAACAAAAAACCTTAAGAGAAATAATTGGGGAAAAAAGTATAAAAAAACAGGAAAATCGTAGCAAATATGGATCCCTTACTATTGAAGAAACAATGAAAAATTATAAAAACAAAAAAAGAAAAGAAAGAATTATCAAGAGGAAAAAATGGAAATAAAAGGAAAAATAAATGGCCATGTGTTGCCTGGACAACATATGATGTTCTGGTGTATGATATACTTATCACAACACTGATACGGCTAAATAAGATGGGGGCTGGAAACCACTATCTTGCCAAGGAGACCTGAATCCATCTTCCTGATTTTCTTGCACCCAATCTTCTGGTTGGTACCCTGAAGCTCTTGTCATCCTACTTAATAGACACACCTTGACCTTTCCAAACAGTGTCTCTTGGACATGCAGTGGCTTTAAGGAAAGCATGTTTCATTCAAATGTCTCTACATGTGGCTGCCCAGCTCAGCAGGTGCATCAGAACCAGCCTTACACTAGGACCCTGCAGGCTGTTCCTCCCAGGCAGCTCTCCCACAATGGGTGCACCTGGCCAGCAGCCAAATGAGAGAGCTCCACTTCACTTGGTGGCTCACTCTCAATCCCTGGGCACTGTTCACTTGCTCACCCAAACTCTCCCAAGGTATCTCCAGCAAATTCCCAGCTTAAAAAAAAAGAAAGCTACAGTGCAGCATTTCTCTGTCTGAAAACTTCCACCAAACCAGCCAGCCTCTGCTGGCATGCAAGATGCCTGTGCTAGTTTTCTACTTCTTCTGACCTCTTCATTGCCCCCTGAGGTTTCCTGCTACTTCTGTGTGCCCCTAGAATGATGATTTTGGTCAGGGACCCCCAGACAGAGGTGGCAAGAGTCTTCCCACCCTGATCTCACCACTAGTGGCTGCAAAGAAGGTGTCTCTCATCTGACATCTTGCTCCACCACCCCAGATTGCTTTTAAATGTTTAGGGCAGCCCTGTTTTTCTACAATAAGCCAACTTAGTCAGGTCCTGGGGCTGATGCGTGTAAGCTTAGCACTTTGGAAAGCCAAAGCAAGAGAATTGCTTGAGGCCAGGAATTTAAGAACAGCCTGGACAACATAGCAAGACCCTCTCTCTAAAACAATTTCAAAAATAGCTGAGTATGGTGGCAGGCACCTGTAGTCCTACTATTAAAGAGGCTGAGGCAAGATTGTTGCTTGAGCCAAGGGGTTCTAGTCTCTAGTGAGCTATAATCACACCACTGCAGTCCAGCCTGGGTAAGAGTAAGAAATTTTCTCTAAAATAAAATAAAATAAACCAACTTAGTCATGATATATTCATGATAGATTATCCTTTATATATCACTGAATACTTGCTAATATTTTCATTAGAACTTCACATATGAGTTTATGAAAAAAATTAATGCATTCTTGTGTCTTTTGGGAACCATATATGTGCATTTCTGTTGAGTATACTCATATATCTATGAGTAGATTGGTCTATGTTCAACATCTTTAGATATTACCAACAGTTTTCCAAAGCAATTAACACTATATCACCTCCACCAGCCAAATGTATTTCTGTTGCTTCTTGTTCCACCGACCATCAGGCTACTCCCTTGAATTTATTGAGATATAATTGACAAAAAACAATTGTTATATATTTAAGGTGTGAACCTGATGCTTTGATATAAGTATACACTGTGAAATGGTCACCAGTACTAAATTAATTAAAATATGCATCATCTCACATAGTATTATTTTGCAGTAAAAATGCTTAAGATCTACTTCTTCTCTTAACAAATTTCAAGCATACAATGCAATATAATTAACTATAGACACAGGATGTGAAATAGATCTCCAGAAATTTTCCATTCAACATAACTAAAATTTGTATTACCTTGAATGAACATATCCACATTTACCCCATATCCAGACTCTGGCAACCACCATTCTACTATCTGCTATCTGCTTCTGTGAGTTCAATTTGTTAGATTCCACATATAAGTGAGATCATGCAGTATTTTCTTTTCTGTGTCTGGCTTATTTCACTTGGCATAATGTCCTCCAGATTCATCTATATTGTCACAAATGACAGGATATCACTCTTTTTTTGTTTGTTTGTTTTGTTTTTTTTTAGAGACAGAGTCTCACTTTTTCGCCCTCGGTAGAGTGCCATGGTGTCACACAGCTCACAGCAACCTCCAACTCCTGGGCTTAGGCGATTCTCTTGCCTCAGCCTCCCGAGTAGCCGGGACTACAGGCGCCCACCACAATGCCCAGCTATTTTTTTTCTATTTTGCAGTTCAGCCAAGGCTGGGTTTGAACCCGCCACCTTCGGTATATGGGGCTGGCACCCTATTGATGAGCCACAGGTGCCACCCGATATCACTCTTTTTTAAGGCGGGGTAATATTTCACCATATTTTCTTTTTTTTTTTTAGTTTTTACATATACATTTACATATACATTAGGTTTCCACTTTTTGCCTTCACAGAATTTAAAAGGCTTAAAATTTGATAACAATAACAATGTTTAAGATAAGGACTAGAAACAAAAACCACGTAAAGAATGAACTAAGATAAGTACATTCAGAAAAGAAAACAGACGATAACCGCATCAAAATATTAAGCAATATTAATAATAATAATAATGCCAAGAAAGTAACATTCACATTGTCAAATAAGGCATTATAGAGTGCTTTGACTCTGAGGCTCAGTATGAAGTCATCAGTTAACTTCTTATTTTTTCCCCAAAGTCTCAAAAAATACGCAACTAATATATAAATAAAAGTAAAAGACAGTTTCAAAAAACAGATCATGCCAAATCTTATAGACAAAAGAAAAAGAAGAAATACTTCAAAATCATTTACTTAATCTGGATACACCTGATATTGAAATTAGAGAAAATATATTGTTATAAAGGGAAATTATGAACATATTTCACTTATAAATGAGGATGCAATATCCTAAACAACATATTGACAAGTTGAATTAAAAATTAATGTTTAAGTAGTGTACTTTGGTCAAAATTGAATCCAATTTATGTGAGAATTAGTCACTATTTTCTTTCCTTTTTTTTATTTGTTTTCTTTCCCTCACTCCCTCCCTCCTTCCCTCTCTGTCTGCTCTCTCCTTCCCCCATGCTCCACGATGTCATTAATTGTCCTCAAATCAAAGTTGAATGCATAGGATTCATGCTTCTCCATTCCTGTGATGTTTCACTAAGAATAATGTGTTCCACCTCCATCCAAGTTAGTACAAACGCTGCAAAGTCTCCATTGTTGTTGATGGCTGAGTAATATTCCATGGTATACATATACCATAGCTTAAAAATCCATTCCTGGGTTGAAGGACACATAGCCTGTTTCCACATTTTAGTAATTGAAATTGGCCTGTGATAAACAGCCTAGTACAAGTGTCTTTATAATAAAAGCATTTTTTTTTTCTTCTGGATAGATGCCCAATAATGGGTTTGCAGGATCAAATGGGAGGTCTAGGTTGAGTTCTTTGAGCTTTCTCCATACTTCCTTCCAAAAAGGCTGTATTAGTTTGCAATCCCACCAGCAGTGTAGAAGTGTTCCTTTCTCCCCACATCCATACCAGCATCTGCAATTTTGAGATTCTGCGATACAGGCCATTCTCACTGGAGTTAGATGTTATCTCAGGGTGGTTTTAATTTGCATTTCTCTAATACTTAGGGATGATGAGCATTTTTCCAAGTGTTTATTTTTTATTTTTTATTTCTCCAAGTGTTTATGAGTATTTTTCCAAGTGGTTCCAAGTGGCCATTCATCTGTCATCTTTAGAGAAGATTCTATTCATCTCTCTTCCCCATTGATGTGTGGGATTGTTGGGTTTTTTCTTGTAGATTAATTGAAGTTCTGTATAGATCCTGGTAATTAAACTTTTGTCAGATTCAAAATGTGCAAATATCCTTTCCAGCCATGAGCATGGTATGTTTTTCCATTTGTTGACATGGTCAGTGATTTCTTTTCTTACAGTTTTGTAGTTCTCTTTATAGAGATCTTTCACATCCTTTGTTAGGTAGACTCCCAAATATTTCATCTTCTTTGGCACTACTGTGAAAGGAATAGAATCTTTGAATTTTTTTTGGCTTGGTTGTTGTTGGTGTATATAAAGGCTACTGATTTATGAGTGTTTATTTTGTAGCCTGATACGCTGCTGTATTCCTTGATCACTTCTAAAAGCCCACTTGGTCATGGTGTATAGTTTGTTTGATGTGTTGCTGGATTCTGTTTGCTAGGATTTTATTGAATATTTTTGCATCAATATTCATTAGTGATATTGGTCTATAATTTTCTCATTTAAATCTCTAATATCTTTATTTAATTTCTGTTTAGAGGATCTGTCCAGCTCTGAGAGAGGGGTGTTGATGTCCCCTATTATTATGGTGTTACAGGATATCATATTGCTCAGACTAAGCAAGGTCTGTTTCAATAATCTGGGAACATTTAAATTGGGTCCATAAATATTTAAAATTGAATTGTCTTCTTGTTGTATTTTTCCCTTAAACCATATGAAGTGACCATCATTATCTTTTTTAACTTTAGTTGCTTAAATCTACATGTATCTGAGAATAAGATTACAACCCTTCTTTTCTGCTGAGTTCCATTTGCCAGAAAAATTGACTTCCAACCCTTAACTCTGAGTTTTAATTTGTTTTTTCATGTGAGGTTTGTTTAATGCAGACAGCAAATAGATGGCTTGTGTTTTTTAATCCAATCAGCCAATCTATGCCTCTTCAGTGAGGAATTCAAGCCATTGACATTTATTGAGATAATTGATAAGTATGGTAGTGTTCTATTCATCTTATTTTGTGAAAGTGTGTTGGTTAGTTTTGTCTTTTGCATCATTGGGGAAACTAGGTTCTGTCCTATATTTTCTGGGTGTTTACTTTGCTGAAGGTCCATTGTGATGGTCAGTATGTAGGACAGGTTGAAATATTTCCTGTAAAACTGGTCTTGTTGTGACAAATTTCCTCAATGTTTGCTTATCAATAAAACATTTGATTTCTCCATCAATTTTTTTTGTTTTGTGATTTTTTAATTAATTCCTGATATGAACTTATTTGCCTTTTCTTGGTTGAATTTTAAGAAAACTAAAGGGGAAATAAAAATTGGTTATTAAAGCTAATACTTATGAAAACCAACAGGACAACCAGACCTAACAATTTACATTCTGAATTATAATTTTGACCCTAAATTATCTTTCTGCTCTTTAGCAAACCACCCAACCAACCAACTAACAAAAACTAGAGGGAAGGTTTTAAAACACAGGCTAAAGCAACTTTTTGAAAAGAAAATTATGGCATTTAAAAAATCCTGGCAATAAATTGAGAGAAGGGAAGAAAAATAATTGATGATGAGCATACTGCATAATTTACAAATACCACAGAAGGCAAACACACAAAACAGGGAAGAATACAATATTTTCTCCAACTTTAGAGAAGGCAAATACTTAACTCCTTTTTTTCATCCAGTTTTCTTTGCAATATTTAAACCCTATAAATGTGAGGAAATTTTGCTTGCAAAAGAACTTTAAATCTTACTTAAAGTTCAAAAGAGCAAGCACATGGAGAAATACCCCTTGTACAATTTTAAAATAAGAATAAACTTAAAGCATTGCAATATTCCATTTTTCATTATAAAAGGGACCATTTTGACTATCTTCTAGAATTTTTTAATATTCTTCTTTTAAAATCAAACTAGAAGCATATTTTTTACAACCCCAGCATAAATGTTAGCAGTACGATTTTATTACACCACATCCTTATAGGCATCCATCAGGAAACGAGCCTACAAGCTGTCACTGATGAAACAGATTAAGAGTCAGGGCCACAGAGGAAACACAAAGCAGTTACCCAAGAGGAATGCTCCCTCATCTGGTGCTGGTTGCTGTGAGGGCCACTGGCATGGCCTATGCCAAAAGCAATTCTGGCAGAGCTGATAGTTGTGGCACTGCTGGCATCGGTAACCAGAAACCCATCATACTCTCACACCTGCAATAGGAGCACTCCACAGGATGGAAGACATTCTCAACATGAGCAAGCCTGTGCATGAGAGGTAGCCAGACAAGGCACTGGGGAGGAGGGTTGGCCATCATTGTATCTAAAAACATATTGAGCATTACATTTTTATTTCAATTTGTCCAACATTTTTCCACCACACATGGTTGCTAACATAGCTTTAACTGAAAATACCATCAGCTTTGCCTCGGCCCTCGCTGTCATATGCAGCAATCATAAAGTTGAGGAGGAGGCTGATAGACTGTTCCATGCTGATCTGGTGAGTAGAAGGAATGTGCTTGTTCAGTTGATAGTAGATGGATGAGATGACAGTTTCCAGGTGGGACACACTGATCTCAGTGGTATGGTCCAGAGTACTAAGGCCATTGTCTTGGAAGGCTTCAACCATGTTCCCAATATCAACAAGATGAAGGTTGCATCGTTTTTGCACAAATAGTAATTTGCAAGCTGTTCTGTACGTTGATAGTCGTAGGACATCAAAATTCTGTGCACGCATTTCCATGAACAGCTGCCTCTTCTCTGCCATGGTCTTCCGCTTGTTTCCACTTTCCTCTACCATCCTTGCTCACTTTCCGCTGGACCCGGGGCATCCAGAAGGTCTCTGGCGGCCCCCACATTGAAGGAGCCGCCCCACGCCAAAGGTTCCCAACTCCGGGCTCACTTGCCTCCCTGCCCAGCCTGCGTGAGGGCGCAAGGGCGGAGGGCTTCTCCATCAATTTTAAAGCTTAGCTTGGCGGGGTATAAAATGCTGGGCTGGAAATTGTTCTTTTTAAGTAGGTTAAAGATAGATGACCATTGTCTTCTGGCTTGAAAAGTTTCATTAAAGAAGTCTGTGGTCAACCTCATATGTTTGCCCCTGTAGGTCAGTAGGCACTTACTCCTGGCAGCTTGCAAAATCTTTTCTTTTGTCTTAACTTTGGATAAAGTCATCACAATGTGCCTTGGAGAAGTTCTATTTGTGCAGAGGTGACCAGGGGACCAATATCCCTCTAAGAGGAATATGTCATAATCTTTGATGATATTTGGGAAA
>CAUYRH010009214.1:0-20953 GCA_963574655.1 Perodicticus potto
GGCCCCTACATAATTAATAAGTTACTGGCTTTCATCCAAGCTAGAATAAATACTGTTCAATTAATAGTTTTACAGGCACAGTGTACCCCCCTCAGGACTAAAATCACCAGCAATGACATAGAGCTAGAAGACCATGATTGGATCTTCTATGCACCAGAGAAAGGGGGGAATGTAAAGACCAAACTAACTCCATCTTGTTCCTCAGCCTTCATTTTGCAGCAGCATGCATACCAAAAGGGTTAAGTAACTCACTCCCTCCCCCAGCCCTCGTCCTTGTGTCTGCCCTGAGTGATAGCAGCTCCTTCCCAGACTAGCCAAGGATAAGTATTACTCAGTCCCCTAGACCTCTATCAGCTCACCCCACACCCCCTCCCTTTTTCCTTTCTGTACCCTTAAAAACCCCTTCCTTTTCCAGGCCACGGGCTTCTCCGTTTTCCTGCTGCGCCAGGTGTGAGAAGCCCCCAGCCCAGGCTGATTTGTAAATAAACCTCTTGCTATTGCATCGGATTTAGCTTCTCGGTGATTTATGTGGGGGATCCCTTGAGCTGGACACAACAACCCCCACATGTTGACACAAACACAGCTGTGAGACACTGATCCACCAAGATCGTGAAACCTTTCCAAGCTGTTTGTACAGCACTGCAATGTAAGTGCATGGTGGCAAATTCACAAACTTAATTGTCAGGCCTTATATGTATTATTTTCTCCTCATCTTCTTTTCTTAAATAACTGCATGATTTACACAAGGCAGATGAGAAAATTTGTGATGAATTTATATTGTGATACATTGCCCATTGTGTTCTTTCCCATATTTCACTTGCGTTTTATGACCCTCCCTGAGCTGCAAAATATAACTATTTCTGTGCTTTCCAGGAATTCTCAAGAATTAATGGAAAGGCAGAAAGCTAGTTACAAGGTACCATCTTATCCCTGTAATAAGAAAGGAAGAGCTCTTGGGGGATGTGTTAATTTTCATCAGACTGAAGAGCAGTTGGAGATAGGAATGTCCATGCAGAAGCCAGCAACACAGATGCACCGTAGCAGAGATTCAGACCAGATGGCCCATATCTGAGCCTCTGTCAGTATATATAATAATGCCATCAGGTGCCCTCTCTACTAAACCACTCCCCACCCACCAACCCAGTAGACCGGTGCTATGGAATTTAGCAGCCACTTAAGGAAGAAAGATGGTTAGGAACTCTTGAACAGAGAGGAGAGACACTCCTAAACTAAACCCACCTTTTAGGACCTTTCTGCTCACAAATCCTCAAATGAGAACAAGACATTGGCTTTATTCTCTTATTTATTACCTCAAATTGTTTTCTCTATACTATTTGATATATTTACATGCATGTGCAAACTAAGAAAGTCATTATCTTCTTTAAACCAAAGAACAGTGTTTTGCATTTATCTTTACTAATGCTTTTTATTTGACCCAAATCCTATGTAAAATTTCAAAATGGTGACCACATATATCTAAATAAATATTTTTTTGAAAAATAGTGGCAGGTAATTTCCTAGAAAGAACTGAAATTGGGAGCTAGGAAAATGCACAGCTACTCCATATTTGTCACTGCTCTGTGACCTGGGGTGGAGTAAATGTAATTAAAAGCAAGGTCAGGTGTGATGGCTCACTTGTGTAATCCTAGCAATTAGAAGGATGAGGTGGCAGGACTGCTTAAAGCCAGGAGTTCAAGATCATCCTGGGTGAAGCCCAGTCTCTATGAAAAAATAAAAATATAAAATAAATTATCCAGGCATGGTGGCATGTGCCTGCAGTCACAGATACTTGGGAGGCTAAGGTGAGAGGATCGTGTAATCAAAAAATTAGAGGCTGCAGTGAGCTAGGCTCATATCGCTGTACTCTACCCTAGGCAACGGAGCAAGACTGACTCTAAAACAAACAAAAACAAAAAACTCCCTCCCCCACCAACCTAGAAAACTTCTCCACAAAAGTAGAATAGACAAGGGGCGACGCCTGTGAATCAGTGTGTAGCGTGCTGGCCCCATATATTGCGGTTGAAGAATTCTAACCAAGCCAGGGCCAAACTGAATCAAAAAAAATAGCAGGCAGGGCAGTGTCTGTGGTTCAAAGGGGTAAGGCTCTGACCCCATATGTCGGAGGTGGCAGGTTCAAACCCAGCCCCGGCCAAAAACTGAAAAAAAAACAAAAAAAATAGCTGGGTGTTGTGGCAGGCACCTGTAGTCCCAGCTACTCAGGTGACTGAGGCAAGAGAATCGCCTAAGCCCAAGAGCTGGAGGTTGCTGTGAGCTGTGATACCACTGCACTCTACTGAGGGCGACAAAGTGTTAAAAAAAAAAAAAAATAGTTAGACCAGAGAGAAAACAAAAATTTTTTTGGAGTAATCATTAAGGCAGAATGTGATATGCATCCAGGCAATCCATTAAAGAGATTGTCAACATCCAAAGAAATTTCCCTCTTTTCAATAGCCAAGCAGACAAAATTCATTACTCACATAACTTCTTAAGATGAGTTGAAGCCCTTCTTCAACTCAAAGGGCTTGACTTTACCATTTGGCACACAAAGTTCATCCATATTTCACCTGGTAATTGAGATGGCCACCTGACTTCTCTTTGCTCCTCTTTGCTTACCTGACTTGATGGAAAGTTAAACCTCTTACATCTTAATGATAAGAGGTAGTTTTGGAAGTTTGTGGTAGCCAGAGACAGGCTGTCACCCTCTCACAGAAACTGGGAGGTAGGAGAACCATCTTCCATGGTGATTAAATTTTTCAGAGATGGCTCTGAGATGTTTGAGAAAGACAATTGTGGGTCACAAAGCTGAGAAGAGGCTTATGCAGCTTTTAAAGGGATTTACATATATTTCAGAGCAAAGAACTTAGAAGTTTTCTGAAATAAATGCTTTAAAGGAAACTGAGAATCTCTTCTCTTATTTTCAAAACAGAGAATTAAGCCTCTTCTTTTTCATTTGTTTGACCTTCTGCTTGGATATATTATTAATTGCTGTAGACCTTTGTCTCTCTTCTATAAAAGGCAAGTTTGTATTTTATGATCTCTAACCTACAGTTTGTATGTGGAATATGCAGTGACCTTTTTTCCCTTCATTTTTAATTGGAGTTGGCTATATTTTTTTGACTTGAGGATCATCTACAAATATGATTAATCTGACTTCTGAGTGTTATTTAAATGAATCATTGAGAAAGAGGAAAGCGTCCCCTGACAGCCTGGTCTTATGCTTACAGCTAAGCTGTGTTGTTCTCTTGCTAAATATAAACCATCTCACAGAACAACAATATCAGACACAGGCACTCTGAGAGATAAAGTGAAATAAAGCAAAGTCAGAGTATCCCTGAGAAGATGCTAAACTTTCTCTACTCTTGGCTATTATGAGAGATGGCTAATTCCTTTATCCATTTTGGCTTTATCTGTCTACAGTGGTCTCTCTTTCTAGATAAGATTGATTGCAGTACCCAATCACAGAATTGACCCTGCTTCCTGACAGCATCCAATCCAGAGCAAAGCACTGCTTCCTTTGATCCATGGCAAAACTACTCAGCTGAAACCCAAATGCCTTAATAGAAGTCCCTTTAATGAGCTAAATGCAGCAAGTAATAAACCCAATTTTTTTTCAACTACAGGTACACTGCTGGTGATTTTGAGCAGAAAATAATTGGTATAATTGATGTAAAATAAAATGTGGACAAAACCAAGGTCAAATCCTGTAAAAATAACACAGAAGCCTTCACTGGGTATTGTCACTAAGCCCACAGTCGATGATTTCGACAATGGTAACTGAGCTAAGCACAAATCTGCCTGGCTGAACAATTATTTCTTTCACATCTTTCCATTTTCTTTGCAAAGATATAAGCAAAGCCTTTCTCAAGTTAACTTATTTGACCACTTATCTTATGCACTTGACATTGTCCTGGTATTTTTCACTTTCAAATTTTTGATTTGTATGTCTGTTTATAAATTGTACTATTTTCTAATTCAGGGAAAAGTTAGTTTGGCTAAACAGTTGTTACTGAACTCATGTGAATTCCTACCTGCCTCCTTACATGCTCTTCATGAATTATTTCCCTTGTTTGTAGTTGTCTGATTCTGTCCTTTTCCCTTTTTTGCATCTCCTATTCTTACCTAGAGTATCTTGAGTATCTTCATCTTCTTAGACTTTGATTACCTTATTATTTGATTTGTCCTTTCCATTTAAGTTTTAAGAATAAAGTAAAATGACTGCTAAAAGTTTCTTTTATTTTTTTTCTGTCATATGGAGGCTGTGGTCTCAATTACAATCAGTAGGGCTAATAAAATCTCCAATACATTTAATATTCTGATTATTACAAAAGAACCCTTGATAATTAACATAAGTACTTTTTTATCAACATTATTTAGATGCTTAAGACCTATTTACCAGGTCTAATGTCATTAACTATGAAAGAGTCAAAGGGAACACAAAATAATTGTGGAAATGGCAACTGTGGGGAAAAATTACCACTCCTGTGTGCGGGGGCAGGGGGACACAGAGAGCGGTTGGCACTATTATAGCCTGGAAGCTTGGAAGAAGAACCAGGAAAGGTGGAACTCAGACTTCCAAAGAAAGGACTACAGTAGCCTATGCTGGTGTCTTTGAAGGAGTTCATTGAGGCTGCTGCTTGGCTCCCTTTTGACCAAGAAGTTTTCTCGGTAGATCATAATTAAACACGGAGAGATACTTTCCATCATTCTTCCTCTTCTTTGTGAAATGTGTTACTTTACATTTCTTCAGGGTGTCATAAACATGTTCATCTTCTCTGATTTCACATCCATGATCATATATTTTGCCTCTCGATGGTATTTATATTGTTTGAATATCCACAGAATGTCTTAATGAAAACTGTAGCTAGGTCGGTTCTGGCAAGATCTTTCCCTAACAATAAATAGAAACCTCTCAGTTTTTTCCTCTTCACAGAAAATACGTTTTCTTTATCTTTAGAAATTGTGTTGCCTTATTTACCTTGCATTAAAGTGGTTTACATTTTTGCTCTTGGATTAATAGCTAAATTCTCAACTTTTGAATCTTTATGTCAATTTTGAGGTATAATCCCACAGCCCTAAATCGTATACTTTTACTTTTTTCTTCATTCACCTTCTGTGTTTCTATTACTATATCATCTTATCTGTTCCTATGGTGCTTTCTCTTCTCTTGGTCTGCAGATGGTCTTTCCCAATTTTTGGGGACTTCAGACAATACTGCTTCATCAGAGGTTAAAATCCTCTTTCCTCCCTGCTGAATCCTCCCTGCTCCTCCCTGTCACCTCAGGTCCTTACTTGCATTCACGCTCCCTGCTCCCTCCACTCCAGCACCCGGAGCCTTTTCTCCCAACTTTTCATTCTCTTCACCCCGAGGATTGATGCTAACTTCAAATATTCCCTTTAGTATTTTGTTTTCCTTCATGGAAAGCCACCCTGACTATGGCTTTGTCATGAGCTGACTTTCAGTAATGTGAGAAAGAGATTTTTTTCCTTCATTAAAACAGAATGCCGTATTAAAATGGATGACCCTCACCTCCCTCTCCTTTTTACATGCAAACAGCTCTTCATATATTATGCTTTATCATTTTTTTTGGCCTCACATATATTCTTTTCTTTTTTCAAGAAAAAATGAAGACAAAAAGTTCCTGGCAGTTAGATAACCTCATCTTCCCTTTTCAAAACTATTACACAATTGGATTCCCCGGAACAAATTTAGGCTGGTCTGCCATATGCTGGAATTGCTAAAATAATGCAATATAAAAGATAAAAATGAACAAACTCTGCTTTCTGCAAGAATAGAATCAGCCCAACGTTCTCAGGCAACCCAGATCTATTTCCTCCTGACACAGTCCAAAATAAATCAAACCACTGTAATTATATAAATCGAACATCAAACTCCTAGTTTTCAGTATTTGAATTACTAGAAATTTGCCCTTTCAATTTGTTCTAATAAAATTAATAATAATTACAATCTTTTATACTTTCCAAAATTCTTTTAAGTATTTGATTAATACAGTACTCTGTAAAAGAAGCATAAAAGTATTATTATTTCTAAATTATAGGTAAAGAAATTGAAGAAAAAGTTATGTTCAAGGTCATAGAGAAGTGGCAAAAACAAGATATAAATTTTGCTCTTCTGAGTTTACACTCTTTAAGAGTGTAAGATCCCTATATCATTTGAGAGAAAAATCGAAATGAAAAAAAAAATAATATCCCATTAGAGCTTGTCATAAAACTCAGACACAAAGTTCTTTTTTTTCTTTTCTGGAGAGCAATTTGACAATGGACATAAAATATCATAAATATTCTCTTACTCTTCAACCTAGTTATCCACTTACACAAATACATCCTAAGAGAAGAATCTAAAATACAAAAATGATTCATGCCCAAATATCTACTCAGTGTGTAGTCCCAGCTACTTGGAAGGTTGAAGTGGGAAGACTGCTTGAGCCCAAGAGGCCAAGGTTATAGTGAGCTGTGATCAGACTACTGCACTCCAGTGTAGGGGACAAAGCAAGACCTTGTCACTAACAATATATGTATAAAGTAAAATAAATCCATTCATGGTTATTTATAACTGAAACCAACTACATGCAAACAATACTGAAGGTTATGTAAATACAATAAATCTACAAGGTGGTATTGTGTACAGCTGTTAAAATAAGGCCCATTTTGAGTATTACCATGAAAAATTATTATTCTATAATAATGTTAATTGTACAGGAAAAGGATTCACTTGTATATACAAATTCTGATCACAATTACCATACATTCTTATCTACTATATCTTTTCATTTATGCCATTTAAAGTGGTGATTTTTTGTCTTAGGAAAATTTATTATTAAATTCATGCTGCATTTTTATACCCAATGGCATTTTACAGTAAAAGGAACACATTTTGTGAAGTGAAAAAAAACTACTCTGAAATAAAAGTGAAAAAGATGCCAAAAGTTATTTGGCAAAGGAAGGTGGACATCCCAGCTCAGGAAGAGGGAGGGAATTCACTTTTCTCTGCATGTTTGTTTTCCAGGATCAGGATTATATGATGTGATGGAATGGGGGGTTATTATCTTTTTACTTTTTATGTATTTCCCCCCTTACCTATAATTCTGCCTTTGTCCATCCTCTCACTTAAGTAAATACTTTTTCTTATCATATAATTTTACTATGGTATTGTTTATTAATGTGCCTACTATAAAAACAGTATCTTAAACTATCAATTTTTATTTCTTCCTATTTCTCACACTTTTTCCTCCTATTTCTTTTTCAATTTAAATTTTGATCTTTCATTTGCTTGTTTTGTTCCTATTTATTTTCCAAGACTGCATTAATCATAAAAAGTTTTTCTAGGTCCTTCCTTTACCATTTCCATTGACATTTCAAGCTGTCCAAAATGTTCAATGCCAGATCTGTTCCCGACATCCATCAGTTTAAACCACCAGGAGTCTTTCCACAAGAAACTAAGGAGTCTATCGGGAGGAAGTTTATATTATGTTGACAGAGATCCTATTTATGTCTATATATAATAGAAAAGGTTAAGTAGATGAAGTCACATGTTTGCCACCTAAAGGTCTCTGAGGAGACCAGTCCTTACCTGTAACAATTCTCAGTACTAGTAAGATTACTCTTAATCTCCGTCAAACTTTTATAGTTTTACAAAATGCCTCTCTGAGCAGTAGAAACTCTATTTCCTAAAATAAAGTTTTATGTGAGGGATAGAAGAGAATTGTTATCTAGAATGTCTACCTCGTATAACTAGCCAAGTCCCTAATTAATCTAGCTTAATTAAACCTGAGCCTAAAGCACAATCTCCCCTACTATGAGAATTCAGGAACGATGGTGACAGGTGTTGAACAAAACACAGACATGATGGCTCACCAAGAGGAAACGAAACCCAAACAGACATAGTGAATATGGCATGAATAGGATACTTTGTCCTCCACTGAACCAACACTCTGCCAAATGATGTGAATTTAATAATTAAGAAAACATTTGAAATGTTTTTTCAAGATAGATGACTAGAATTTAATGTTTCCACAATCTCCACAGATACTAGAAACTGGAACCTACTTGGACCTGCAGACCACCCCAGCACAGGCAGTATTGCACACACCCTGGAGCCAGGCTCTCCAGGTCCGATCTTGGCTACACGGCCATGTTGCTTCACTTTTCTATACCTCACTCTCTCTTCATTGGTTAAATGGGAATAATAATAGACCCCCATCTCAAAGCATTATTTTAATAAATAATTTAGTAATATAGCATACTTAGAAAAATGCCTAACACATGGTGTTAGAGTTCTCCAGAAAACAAAACCGGTGAGATACATATGAGGAGTTTTATTATGGAAATTGGCTCACGTGATTATAAAGGCCAAGAAGTCCCACAACATGCCATGTGTTAGCCGAAGACCAGGAAATTCTGTGGTGTAATTTACTCCGAGCTCACGGGCATGAAATCTCGGGCAGCAATGATGCAACTCTCAGCCCAAAGTCTCATTTCTGAAAACTGGAGAGGCTGAGTTGCTCACATTAACCTCAGGCTCTAAAAGCCTAAGAGCCAAAAATTCCAATGTCCAATGCCACAGGGGAAGGAAAGATGGATGTCCCAGTTCAAGAAGAGAGAAAGAATGCCTTGTTTCTGTGCATTTTTATTTTATCTTCTGTAATTGAAGGTCAGGATTATATGATGTTGGCCCACATTGGTGAGGGAAAGCTACTTTTCTGAGTCTACTGATGCAAATGCTATACTCTTCCAGAAGCCCCCTCACAGACCTACCCAGCAATAATAATTTGCCAGCAACCTGGGCATGCCTTAACCCAGTCAATTTAATACATACAATTAACCATCACATATTTAGTACATACTAAATAAGTTTTGTTAAGTAAATGAAGAAAGAAGCCTTGGAAGAAAGTTCAAGGTTTTGGTTTAGATTATGTTCCAGTCATTAAGATAATCACCCATGGGGGTCTAGGCCCAGCAGAGGACTTGTATTATAGGTGTAGTTTACCTGTTACCAAATATGGCAAGAAGGTTGTTATAATGGTCATTTGTGTGTCAACTTGATCAGGCTACAGAATCCAGTCATTTAATTACATGCTAATCAAGCTATTACTATAAAGATATTTTGTAGATGAGATTAAGTTATACACGTGGTTGATATCATGTAAAGGACAATATTCTCTAAAGTCTAGCTGGGCTGAATCAATCAGTTAAAAAGTCTTGATATGGCCCATTAGGTTGAACAAAACCATAGTTTCTCTAAAAAAAATAAATAAATTTTGCTTGTGGGCAGTAGCATTAGTCCTGCTCAGTTGTGTCCAGCCTGCTCTTCAGATTTGCCTAACCAGGTCTGACAATTGCATAAGCCAACTCCTCACATCAATCAATCAATCAATGTGTCTCTCTCTCTTCTCACTTCTCCCTCTCCCTACTTGTTCTGTTTATCTAGCAGAGCCTTCACTGATAACAGTTTTCAAAAGTTCTAAACCAGATTTTTGTGTTGGACTTAAAATCTTAGAAGAGTAAAATAGACTAGTGCAGAGGTAAGTATTCCACCATTATGCTACTACTAAGTGATTGCAAGGACCCAACTTGAGAATGACTTACAGAGTTATGCATAAGTGCCGGCATTTTAATAAAGGAACGTATTCTTGTCCTGGCTGGTGTACAGCGAGGTGGACCTGACCTGGATTGAGGCATGAAATCCATAACCATGAATCAATAGAAAAAACACACATTTGCAGCAGTTGGTCGATTTTCCTGTGGGCAATGGTAGGGTGTGAGAAGAAAGGAGTTGGTATTGAAATAAAATATGGAATCAATAAACAAAGAAAAATATAAAGAAAGAAAAAAGGAGTCAGATGATAATCACCATTGTTGAATTTCACTAGTGTAATGAGCTGCCTGGATTAAACTCTGAGGGGAGGTAATCAGGCTGACATGTTTTTGAAAGCTTCTTGAACGCCAGTAAGATTAGCCCACATGATGAAATCCCAAAACCAGAGATGTTGGCGTGGATGTGGAGAAAAGGGAACACTTTACATTGCTGGTGGGAATGCAAACTGATCTCTGTAGATTCATAGAATAGTCTGAAGTATGGTAGCATGATTCCTCCTGATTTGATTTTATTTCTGAGTAATGTCTTGGCCATTCAAGGTCTTTTCTGATTCCGTATAAAGCAAAGTACTATTTTTTCCAGATCTTTAAAGTATGACAGTGGTGCTTTAATATGGATTGCATTAAATTTGTATATTGTTTTGAGTAGCATGGACTTTTTAACAATGTTGATTCTTCCCAGTCATGAGCATGGTATGTTTTTCCATTTGTTCACATATTCTTCTTAGCAAAGTATCTCAAGAATGGAAGGGAAAGTATCCAATGTACTCAGTACTATTATGAAATCAATTTGTAATAACCCACAATTTTATATGAAAGATAAAAAACAACTATAGCCAAGGATGAAGGAGGGGAGAGGAGGGGGAAAGGAAGGGAGGGGGGAAGTTAGATGGAGGGAGGGCAAACAGTGGGACCACACCTATGGTGCATATTGCAAGGGTACATGTCAAATCTATTAAGTGTAGAGTATAATTGTCTTAACACAATAATTAACAGTTTGAGGTAAGAATTCCAAATTGTATATAAAATCAGCACATCGTACCCCATAAATGCATTAATGTATACAGTTATGATTTAATTAAAGAAATAAAATAAAATGTGGATAATGAATTCTGCTCATACATCACTGACTGTGATTATCAAGTGGTACCATATGTTTGGAGAGCCAGGGTGGCTTTGTGACACATAGTAAGCTGTCAAGTGGGGGCTTTGCTATAGTGAATGCAGCATTAGTGCTGTTGAAAATACAAACTCAGGACATCAGAGGTCTTAAAGTGGGCAAATAGGTGATAAGTTGCACTTTGAAGGCAAATGAGAGAATTAAATGTTGGTCTGAGGGGTCTGAAATCGAGAGCTGAATTCCAGGTGCTCTACATGTGTTACCCGTGTGTAATATGGGTGCTGGATGCATCTTGTCTACCTTTATAGTAGCTGGTAACATCCACATCTTCAGAATGAAAAGGCTTGTTGTACATGGTTTTTGAGTTATCCAGATCCTCCATAGACTACATGTCAGGGCAAATTTGTACCTAAGTGGGTTTAATCTCATACAGCATGTTATGAAAACATCCACCCCCATCCCAGAATCTCAAAAAGGAGAACATTCTGGGCATCAGGAAAACACTGGAGGCCTCTGAATAGCCAATCACTTGACAGTTTGAATGTTCCTTCTATGGAATTGCAAAGAGTATCTAGAATTGGCTCAAAATTGGGGGAAAAGAGACATTTTTGAAGGGACTTGTGTACTTGCCACAATAAATGGAGGACAAAAGTGTTTATAGCTAGGATGCTTGTTTTTTCTATTTTTTCTTGATGAAGATACAACTATTTGAAGTCATGGAATTTTCTAAGTTGAATAGTGTCTATTGATAGGAGAGATATTAGTAAAAGATGATGTTTGTTCTTAATCTTTGAAACTGTTTTGAAAGGGAATTTCATTGAAATAAGCTTCTTATTTTCATATTTATTTTCTTCTGTGTAAAAAGCAATTAATAAAAACTTTCAATTCTTGCTGATATGTTGGAAGTAATTTGATTTTATTGGGTTTTTCTAATCTTAGAGATTGCTTTTACATCCTTTTAGTTAATCTATAGCAGATTTCTGTGAAGATTAATCATTTCAAAAAGGAAAATCAAGAACTCCTAGAAGAAATATCCTCTTATGAACAGAAGGTACCATTGTTCTTTCAAGATTTGTTTTTTTCATGGTTTAACTTTCAGTTACTACCACCTCATAGAGTTTAGTTCTTTTTCTCCCTCACCTTTCACCAAGTACTCTAGTTCATATGTTCTATAAACTGCCACATTCAAAACAAGCTTCATATATGTCATGTATTACTGTCTTTTTGTTAGGAGTTACCCTCTTAAAGATAGTTTTATTCTAGCACTGTAATTAATACTTTTAAATTCTAATTTTTATCACATGCTTATATAGATCAATGAATCAAAGAAATGTCTTAGAGACAGGAGTAGGAATAATAAGACTCCTTGGGATACCCCATCTAAACATCAGGTAAAACTCCTTGTTTTTGCCTACATTACATTCTAAAAATAAAAAGAAATGTAATAAATGGTTTTTAATATTTCCATTTGTTTGTGAAGGATCGCATTGAAACATTTGAGGGAACTAATAAAATGAAGGATGACATTGCTCAAACTACATATGTCAAGTTTAAATTTAAGAGACATCAAAATGTTAAAGATATAAACTTGGCAAAAATTTGGCTGCTAAGTTTTATCATAAATGGGGTTTTCAGCCTTTTTCCCCATTGGGTGAGTTGAGCTCTAAATTTTCTCTTACTGTTCACCAGAGTAAAGGATAGACGTATGTGGATTCAACACTTTTCTGAACAATGATCTAGAATTGAAGTTTGGATATCACAACAGCTTTTCTATTCAAGAGAACAGGAAATATGTCTTATTTTTATAACCTGGTAATTACATATATTACATTGTTTAACACTACCCATAACTGAGAAAATCTATGAGAGATTAAGATATCTAGCCAAGTTATCCTTTTTCCTCTTAGTGATGAAGAAAGAGATTTCATGGGAATTTGAGGAAGTTTTATTTATTGTTTTATCTAAAAAATATTCTGAAGGGAAAAGTCATGCCTTTAAGAAACATTTAGTTGAGCTTTTTTAATTGAACAACTTTCTACCTTCTTTGCTTTCCCTTTGTCATCATCTATTCCTTTATCTTATAAGCCAGAAGGTCATGGGTGCCACACTATATTCATAGCCAATGGTGTTTCTTTGTTCCTCATTTCCTTATGAGCTTGGCATTTCTTCTAGTCCCAAACTAGATAACCCAATTTCCCATGATATATAGTGGTAACTGTCAGATACAGGTGGTTTCTGTTTCAGCTTATAGCAGATCACCCAGTGTTTCTGTTGAAATCCTAGTGCATGTTCTGTTTCTATCTTATGTGAAGAAGCCAGAAAAAGAACATTCTACAGAGAAATTGAATGGTAAATCATCAGAGAACACATCTGAAATTTCTGAGGTACATGACCTCAATTTGCTACAGGATTTTCATTGTAATCTTAGCCTGAAGGAGAACAAATATTTCACATCATAGAAGGTAAAATTATATGATATCTACATGGAATTTCTGTTCTCTGAAATTAAGTCATTTGTGAGAGTTTTTTGCACTATGTACAAATTGCCTTTAATGAAACCTGCAGCCTGTGTCAGTGAAGAACCTGAAATCTAAAGGAGGCAGACAGAGCAGGAAAATGGACAGCTCAATGTCCAGGAGGAATAGGTAACAAAAGTTGCTCCCACAGGTTACATCACTGAGAGAATTGAACTTAATTACTTCCTTTTAAAATTAAAAAAGAATTCACTGCAGTGAAACATTCATCACATGGTGATAATTATCTTAACCATGTTCAAGTGTACAGCTCTGTAGTGTTGAGCATATTCACATTGATGTACTATCATTACTTCTTATATGTCTTTCTCACTTATGTGTTAAAGTCAGGAAACATAAATGACAGTCTGGATGAACCCAAACCAAGAGCCCCCAGGTCCCACAACTATCACCTAGAAGGTATGCTCTTTGTGGGAGAGAAGTCCTAGAGAGCAGGAATGAGTTTTCCTGGGAAGGTGAAGAAGGGCCTCCTGCCTTCAGGATTCTCCCTTCCTTTTTCCATCCCAACCATTTTCGGGTCCACTTGCACTCACAGAGAAAACTGTTTTGTCCTTCTTAGGAATTATAATGAAGCTGAAACAACAATGTATGGAATTGATACATGAGAAAGGAAGAAAGGAGGAGGCACTGACCCTATTGAAGAACAAACTAGACAATATGTATGAAGTGTGCCAACGAAGGTCGACTGCAGCAGAAGAGTAAGATGTTCATATGTTCATTGATGCCAGTACTGTTTGTGGTATAAGCAATGTGTGAATCTATGTAGAAAACTGCAATTTTCTTTGAAATACTTTCTGCAGAATTTGTGACTAATTCAGTAGAAAATTCTGCTTGTCAATCCTGTCTTGACATCTGTAATTTGCCTTATTTCTCCTCGTGCATTTTTCCTTGTGATTTTCTTGGGCCTGGAGAGGGTACTGATACCCACATTGTTTAACTTCAACATCTGGATTCCATCTGGATCCAATTGTATAATCCTCTAGGTTTCTATCACATCCCATTGTATTGTCTTGTGATATGTGTAGTCATATTTTATTAAATGCACAACACTGGGTAAAAATATTTATACAATAAATGAGACCTAGTATGATGTTATCCTGCTGCAGAGGGAAGGGTCTATCAGGGTTGCTAGCAATACTGGAGCCACAGAATCCAGTCAGCAATGAGATTATTCACCTAGTAAAGGCCAAAGTATTTCCTGTCACCTTTATTCCTAGTGTATTCCCCCTGGATGCCGACAAAAAGCCAGTGGACGTTTAGAGTGGTCACTTTTTATCAAACCCTGAACTCCACTCAGTTTCCTTCTATGCTTGTGTATGTGTGTGAAAGGTGCTTGGTTTCTTTATATCTCAGTGGTCTCTTCTGGAAATAATCGATGAAACTATTGGCAATTGGTCCCAAATTCCAGGATAACTTTAGGCTTCCTTCTCTATCTTTGCCTCATGTTTCCTCACAGCTTGTATTTTGATGCATTACATAAAATAAGATAAACTCAGCCCTGTCTTTCCTATTCTTCCCAGTGTTTTCTGCCATTTTCAGGAGAGGTCAAGGACTGCAGATCCACTCATAATTTTTCCAAAGCTTCTCTTAACATTGAGACTTCAAAAGTGGCTCAAAGATGGCAGACTAGAGACATCTCCTTGATAGTCATTCTTGGGAATTTGAGATGATGAAACTCCAGCCACCTCTTAGTGGATTGTTTGATAATATATATATATATATATATATATATATATATATATATATATATTTCACTGGGATGGCACAGTTAGACAGTGAGCAATTCTAGAAGCTGAGGCCACTCTGACACCCAAGCACAGAGACAATGACAATTAAAAAGAAGGAGGAAGAGAGAGGAGAAAGAAGGGGAAGGATTTGAATAAGAAGAAACACACGAGAAGGAAACAGCAACAAAATTCTAGAAGCATGAAAACCAGAAAACCAGATCAACACCCCAAAGGGATGACAACATCATTACCACAGAGGATCCCAAATATTTCCACATATAAAGAAGTTATTGAAATGAAAAGAAGGGAATTTAGAGTATGGATGGGAAAAATGATGAAGGGAATCAAAGGGAAAGGAGATAGTGAATAAAAGAAGATCCAAAAATTGACCCAAGAGATGAATGAAAGACATGATGAAATTAGAAAGGATATATTGGAGCTTAAGGAATTAAAGGAGTCATTCTGGGAACTTAATGCAGGAGAAAGTCTCAAAAACAGATGAAACCATGCAAAAGAAAGAATCTCAGAGCTAAAGGATAAGGCTTTTTATATTACTCACATTTAAAGAGACACAAAACAAGAGAGAAAAAACAGTGAGTTATTTTTAGAGAATTATGGAACTTCACAAAACAGAAACATACAAATAACAGGTATCACTGAAGGAGAGAGAGAGAAACACAAAGGTTTGGAGGCTCTACTGGAAGCTATCATAACTGAAAATTTCTCAAGCATTACCAAAGATTCTGACACACCCCTTTTCGATGGTTATTGAGCCCAGGTTTTTCTCAATACTAACAGAGCATCTCCTAGACACATTGTAATGAAGTTGGCCAAGGTAAAAAATATATATATGTAGACAGAGAGAGAGTGAGAGAGAAAATTCTGCAAGCAGCCAAGAGAAAAAACCAATTGACTGACAGAGGTGTATCCATTAGAGTGACAGTGGATTTATTGACTAAAACTTTCCAGTCAAGAGAGGGTATTCATCTAACTCTAACTTCTTAAAATAATTTTCATCCCAGGATTCTGTATAATGATTAATTTTCATATTCAATGGAGAAATCAAATCTTTTACTGTCATTCAAACACTGAGGGAATCCATCACAGCAAGACCAGCTCTGCAGGAAGTACTCAACTTGTTCTTCACACTGAGCATCATGATGGCCCACTAGCAAAGTAGACACCCAGAAATTACGAGACAAAGCTTAGTTTCCACATTGATGCAAGGGGTAAAACTAAGCAACAAACCTTCACAAAATAAGATGAATAGAACTTCATCATACTTATTAATTCTCTCATTAAATGTGAATGACTTGAATTTTCCATTGAACAGACACACGCTGGCTGACTGGATATAAATAAAAACACAAGGCAACTATTTTCTGTTTTCAAGAAACACATCTAACTTCTTAGAACAAAACATGACACAGTGTGAAGAGTTGTAAAACAATATTTCAAGCAAATGGAAATCAGAAGAAAGTAAGGGTTTCAATTTTATTTACAGATACAAGTAGATTTAAGCAACAAAAGCAAAGAATAACAAAGATGGTCACTATGTACTAGTCAAGGGAACAATATAAGAGGACATTTCAATTCTATATATATGTACCAAATTTATATGCTCTCAAATTGATAAAATGAACCCTAATTTGTCAAAACAATATGATAATTTACAGACTATAAGAGCTGGGGACTTCAACAGCCCACTGGCAAAACAGGATAGATCCTCTGAACAGAAATTAAACAAAGAAACAGGGACTTAAATGCAACAGTAGGCTTAATAGAGATACACAGAACATATCACCTGAAAGCTAATGAGTGTATGGTCTTCTGATCAGCTCATGGATTATACTTAAGAATTGATCATTTCCTAGGACACAAAACAAATCTACCAAATTAAAAGAATTAAAATTATACCTTGTCAGCCCAAAAGGAAATAAAGGTAGAAGTCAGCTCTAAAAGACAATTCATCCCAACATAAAGTCACAGAAACTAAAACACCTTATGCTGAATGAAGTTGGATCAAGGTGGAGGTAAAGTAGAAAATCAATAGATTCCTTAAACATAATGACAATGAAGCCACAAGCTACCAAAGCCTTTGGGATACTGCAAAAACAGCTGAAAGATGGGGGGAAAGGAGGGAAATAACAACAGATTCCACACAGTTATGAGATCATCTCTGATTACTGAAAACTCTGTGCCTAGAAATTTGGCAATGGAGAGGAAATGGACCAATACCTGGGATCACACACCCTCCCTGGACTTAACCAGAAAGAAGCATATGCCTTGTACAGACTAATATCAAGCACCAAAGTTGAAGAAACAGTAAGAAAAGCTCCTACCAAGAAAAAGCCCTACAGGAGATGGCTTCACACCAGAATTGTATTAAACATTCAGAGAACAGCTTGTACCTATACTGCAGAAAGTATTTTAAAACATTGAGAAGGGTACCCTTTCTAACACATTCTATGAATCAATATCAAATATCTAACACATTCTATGATATTTTGATCATATAAAGGGTATCAGGCATTAATATAAAGCCTGATACCAAAACTACAAAATGGCACAACAAAAAAGGAGAACTAAGAACCAATCTCACTAATGGATATCCATGAAAAAATGCTCAATAAAATCCTAATAGATAGAATACAGATGTATATTTAAAAAATTATGCATAATAATCAAGTGGACCTTATTCCAAGGATGCAAACTGGTTAAACAAATGGAAATCAATAAATGTAATTCACTATATAAATAGAAACAAAAACAAACATCATATGATCCTCTTAATAGAAGTAGAAAAAGCATTCAATAAAATTCAACATCCTTTTGAAAAAAAGAAAAGCACTTAAGAAATTTGACATGGATGGCCCATTTCTTTCTTTCTTTTTTTTTTTTTATTGAATCATAGCTGTGTACATTAGTTCAATCATGGAGTACAGTGTGCGGGCTTCATATACAATCTGAGATATTTTCATCTGCCTGTTCAACACAACATTCATGAGATTTTCTCATTTACTGTGTGAAAACATTTTTCGAAGCCTTTTACAACAAACCACAGCCAGTATCATACTGAATGGAGTAAAACTGGAAGCATTTCCACTTTTAATTGCACCAGACAAGGATGTTCACTATCAATACTACTATTCAACATAGTTCTGGAAGTTGTAGCCATGTAAACAGGCAAGGGAAGGATATTAAGGACATTCAAATGGGGGAAGAGGAGGTCAAACTCTCACTCTGTGCTGATCTTATCTCTAATTTAGAAAACCCCAGCATTTCAACCTCAAGATTTCTGGAAATGATCAAGAAATATAGTAACATCAAGGATTATAAAATCAAATGTTCACAATTCAGTAGCCTTTGTATATGCCGGTAACAATCAAGTTGACAAGCAAATCAAAGATACAACACCCTTCACAATAGCTTCAAAGCACATTCTATACCTGGGAATATATCTAACAAAGGATATGAGGGATCCGTACATAGAGAATTATGAAACTCTGAGAAAAGAAACAGCAGAAGACATTAACCAAAGAAAGAACACATCATGCTATTGGCTGGTAAGAATCACCATTGTTAAAAATGTCTATACTACCCAATGCAATCTACCAAATTAATCCAATTGCATTAAAGTATCAGTACCATAATTTGAAGAAATTGAGAAAATAGTTCTTCATTTTGTATAGAACCAGGGGAAAAATGTATATCCAAGGCAGTAAAAACAAAACAAACAAACAAAAAACCCCAACAAATCCACAGGCACCGTTCTGCTAGACTTGAGGATATGCTACAAAACCACAAAGATCAGAACAGCATGGTATTGGCACAAAAATAGAGATATAGGTCTATGGAACAGACAGAAAACTTTGAGATGAAACATGCCTCTATCACTACCTGATCTTTGATAAATGAGATCAAAGTGTACACTGGGGAAAAGAATCCTTATTCAATAAATGTTGCTGGGATAACTGGATAACCACATGTAAAACGACTGAAACTGGACCTGCGCCTCTCACAACTTGCAAAAATTGACTTGTGATGTTTAAAATATTTAAATCTAAGACACAAAATAATAAAAATTCTAGAAGAAAGTGTGGGGGAAAACACTTGATGATATCAGCCTGGGGAAACATTGTATGAAAAAGATAATATCACCAAATGCAACAAAAACAAAGATAAATAAACGGGATTTAATTAAGGTAAAAAACTTCTACATAGCAAATGACACAATTAAAGCTAACAGACAAAACTTTGTCCCCCAGAATGAGACAAGACATTTACATGTTATGAAGCTGACAAGGGGTTGATAACTACAACTACAGAAAGTTCAAATTAATCAACAGAAACAGTTTTCTACAGAAAACTCAAATTAATCAACAGAAATAGAGCTAACAATGCCATCTATCACTGGTCAAGAGATTCAAACAGAACCTACTCTGAAGAAGACAGACAAATGACCAACAAATATATGAAAAAATACTCATCATTCCTAGGATCACAGAAATGCAAATCAAAACCACCCTGAGATATTACCTAACCCCAGTGAGAATCATTCACATCATTCCAGGACTATGGTTTGTCTTTTCCCTCCTCCGGGATCCTCTAAGCGCATCAGGGCATGTAGAAGTAGATGATAAGGGGTCCAGTCTTGAAGCACAGAAATGAGCAGTAGTGAGCTGCAGAATGAGTGAGTCCATGTCCCAGAGTGATCCCACTAGGGCGGCTGATTATCTGGAGACTATCATGAGTCTTTGACTGAGAGTTGGGTTTGCCTATGGGGAGAGTAAGACAGGGAACGACCACACTGCTCCAACCTGATGCATTTAGTTGTGATGTGGTTGTCAGGTCTTGTTCCACCTGGAAATAAAATGAAAATTTTCTGAAGCAGGAGACTGATTCTAGAAGGACACGTTGTGCATCAATGTGTCCTTCTGGAAGGACAGGTGCTTTTAATATTCCTTGACATTTTACTAATGAGCAGAGAGCTATGAATAGAGGGTTGCATTATCTAGATGGCCAGAGCTTAATTTTTCTGTGTCCCCTATTGAGAGACTTCACTTCTCCCTCTGACTGTCATTGTTAGTGTTAGGGAAGGTGGCAGGGAACCTTGGAATCCTAACATCTCTTGCTGGGAGGGAAGAAGGGAAGAGTTTCATATGGGATTCTGGATAAAGTGCATTTCTTTCCCATTTCAGAATGGTTGCACAAAGAAAGCAGCAGCTATTAGAGATGGAAAAAACCCTGAAATTGGCCAAGGAAGAAATTGAGAACTGTGAGTTCAGAGACTGATCACCACCCTCTTAGAAAGCCCTTCCTGGGGTTTTGGGTTTTTTTGTTTTTTTTAATTTCTTACTTTTGTAAGCTTTCTCCAATATTTAGACCTAATTAATACATAAATATAAAGAAATGATCTGGAGACATATAAATAGAAAGAATTCTCATATAAAGAACAAAGTATCTTAAATTTTGCAAGTGATCAAAACACAAGTTGCTAAATATTTCCTGATCCCCAGTCCTGGCCAGAATGAGTAGAAACTTGATTGACAAAACATTTGTAGGATTAGGGAAATTCTCATAACCCTTAGAAAAGCATTTGGTATGCGATGAACCAAATTCACAAAAATGTGCCATTTTTCTACACGGAGAGGGAGAATTGATGCAGGACTTCTGGCACCCTAGCCAGCTCAGCGGAGCTGGTAGACCTGCCGCCTCCTCCTTGGTGGTGTTGCTGCTGCGGCAGCCAGCTGAAGAGCCAGCGGGCTGGATGACAGGCAAGGAGGGGAACCTGCAATGCCCACCAGAGGCTCCAATAGCCAAAAAGGCTGGACAACTGCTGAGGAGACACCTGTGCCTTTGTGTCTCCTTCACTTTACACTTAGGACTAAATGTGGAACCCCCATTTCCTATGCCTAGGTCAATTTCTTGTGAATTTCCTAGGCCTCAATTCCATGAGT
>CAUYRH010009216.1:0-22371 GCA_963574655.1 Perodicticus potto
TTAAAGAAAGATGGAGACTTTACCTCTTTCATGTTTACATGGATGGAGCTGGAACATATTCTTCTTAGCAAAGTATCTCAAGAATGGAAGAAAAAGTATCCAATGTACTCAGCCCTACTATGAAGCTAATTTATAGCTGTCGCATGAAGGGTTTAACCCAATTATAACACAAGAATATGGGGAAAGTAGCAAAGGTAGGGAGGGGAGGGGAGAGGTAGGAGTGGAGGGAGGGCAATTGGTGGGGCCACACCTATGGTGCATCTTAGAAGGGTACAGGCGATCCTTACTAAATGCTGAATCCAAATGTCTTCATATAATAACTGAGAAAATGCCAGGAAGGCTATGTTAATCAGTTTGATGAAAATAGTTAAGATTGTATTTGAAACCAGCACATTGTACCCCTTAATTGCACTATTTTTCACAGCTATGATTTAATAATAAAGATAATAAAAAAAAAAGAAAAAGATGTTTTCATTTATGATATCCTCCAGTAGGACTTCCATTCCTTTGGAACATTCTTCTTTCCTTACAGGAATACCTGTAATTCCTATGTTTGAATGTTTTGTGAAGTCTCATAATTCTCTGAGTACATATTCTGCTTTCTCTCTCTTCTTTTCTGCCTCTTTAACTGCATGGGTTTATGAAAGAACTACATCCTCTGGCTCTGAGATTTTTTTTTCTCCATGGTTATTGGAGAAATATCCAATTTGTTATTGATAGTTTATACTGCATTTTTAATTTTTAAGGTTCCAGATAGAGTCTTTTATGTCCTTAATCTCCACCATATCATTTTTATATTCTTCATATCTTTTGCCCATTTTTTGGTTTTGTTTATTCACTTTCTCGACAATTTCCTTTATTGTTTTTACTATCCATATTTTAAATTAACTTTCTGTAGTTTCCATTAATTTCATATAGGTGGAATCCTCTGTTGCTACCTCATGATCTAGGCTTGCTCTATTCTAGTTTTAATTTTGCCAGAATTTTTCTGTTTCTGCCTCTTTCTGTGTGTTTTCTTCTTGTTCACTTCTTTTCCCTACTTTCTCCTTCTCATTACCTCCTTCACTTTAAATTTCCTCATCTCAGAGCATTTGAGTTGAAGTAGCCTTTTGGTGTCATTGAATCCGCTGTAGTTGCTACTTCATGATCCCTTGTTGGGCTTGCTTTATTCTAGTTTCTATGTTGCCAGAATTTTTCTCTTTTGCCTCTTCATTTATGTTTTCTTCTTTTTCACTTCTTTTCTCCACTTTTTCCTTCTCACTACCTCTTTCACTTTAAATTACCTTGTCTTAGAGCTTCAGTGTTGAAGTGGCCATTTGGTATCAGTGCAAAAGGCAGATAAGGGTAAGGAGTGAAAAAGGAGAAAGAAAAGAAAAAGATAGGGAGGGAAAAAAGGGGAATTAAAGGAGGAATCAAATAGAAGGATATAGGGCGGTGCCTGTGGCTCAGTGAGTAGGGCGCCAGCCCCATATGCCAGAGGTGGCGGGTTCAAACCCAGCCCTGGCCAAAAACTGCAAAAAAATAAATAAATAAATAAAAATAGAAGGATATAAAAGGGACAGAAAGAGAATAAGAGAGTTACAAGAGAAATCGTGGAGTTCAGCAAGGTGCTTGAACCATACCCATAGTTCTCGGACTTTGGGGATCTGGAATCAGTGAGTTCCTAGAAGTCTGAAGCTTCTTACCAGCTTGGCCAAAAGCTAGACCCCACATCTGCCATATATAGAATAAAATCATCAATATGTCTCAGTATTAACCTAACAATATTTTCTTTCCAAAGGACACTGTTAGAAGGACACCCAAGACTGTGAGCCTGTGGCCTCCTGGAGCCAGACAAATGTCATGACCTCCCAACCATATCAAAGCTGTGACCCCTCAGACCTCAGACAAGAGATAAAAATGAAAAAGAAATAATAACAATATGAAAAAATTAAAAAATATAATTACATAAGATAAAGAGAAAAAAGTGGTATCTTAGCTGTTGTATGAGAAATTTATGTAGGAAAGATAGGAAAAGTAGAAAAATCTCTACTAAAAGAGAAAAAAAGGAGAAAAATAAAAAAGAAAGCAGAAAAAGGTATAAAAAACAGTAATCAAAATGGAGGATCCCTTGCTGTTGAACAAGTAAAAATGAATAAATAAAAATACAACCAAACATAAAAACTAAATTAAAAGCATCAAAAGAGACAAAAAAGAAAAGAGAAAAAAAAGGAAAAATTTGAAAATATTATAAAAAAATGTAAAACAATCTACATATGTGTGTGAGTGTTTGTGTGTATGTGTGTCATGGACACAACTCTTAACTGTGGAGTTAGGAGATGAAGAACATAGGCTGGATTTACCATATATGATGGGGGTTAGAAGCCACTCTAGTTGCAAAGGAAACTAGACCTTGTGATCCTGACTTTTTTGCCCTCAATCTGGGCCTTTTTGCTTCATCATCATTTCCAGGAGGCCTGTCAGACATTGTCCCTTGACAACAAAGCAGGAGGTTCAGGGGCCACTCACCTCACCTCAAGTATGGCTGCTGGAGCTCACCAAGTGCTCTAGAGCCAGCTCGGCATAGGGCCCTGTGGATTGTTCCTCCACTATGCATGGTCTTCCAACAATGATGATGTCCTGCCAGAAGTCAAGCCAATAGGAGAACCGCCCCATCCTGCATTCAACCTCATCCCCCAACACTGTTCAAATCTACTTGCTGCTCCAATGAGCAGTCCAGTCCCAAATTGAAATAGTTCAGGAATACTGCAGGACAGACCTTTCTGATCCCTAGGCCTCCATGGGAGATCCAGATGACTGGCAGCCTGTGCCAGCAGCAAGCATCTGCCTTCCAAAATGGTTTTTCTCAACCCCAGAGTTCCTCAGTGGCTCCTAAAGTCTCCAACTGCTTCACTTCCTCGAGTGACCCCAGAGTGATATTTCTGTGCAGATTTCCTCAGGCAGAGGTGGCTGAAATCCACTTTCCCGTGTCTCACCACAAGTAGCGAGCAAGGAGATGTCTTTACTCCACCATCTGACTCCCAGCAAAATGGAATCATAGATAAGGAGAGAAAATTAAGCTGGTATTACTTTGGATTGTTACAATAATTTTATTTTATTGTGAACTAACAATTTCCTCATTGCTAAGTTTAAATTTTATCTCTATTAACTTACCACAAAAGAATGGGTGACCTCCAGCTTATCTAAATACTAAGAATTTAGAGAAGATGAGTTAGATATGAGATTATTTTTGGATCTTAGAGGTAAAGAGAGTCTCATAAAATCACCATTCCAGGTAGGCTTTATTTATGATTATAACATTATCCCTGTTCAGAAATTATATTTAAAAATTTTTCTGTCACTACTAAATAATATAATATTTTATATTACATTATAAGATAACAATGTAAAAATTCTGAAGTATTTACTTACAACATAAATGAGAGCTACCCAAACCATTCTCATCTTACTTTAAGCATTTAGGAAAAAAGAAAATTGACTATTTTTAAATCATTAAATATTTGAAAATAAGTACAAAGAAATTTGAACCAATAGTCAACTATGGGGAATTTCTGAATAATAGATGACCCACCTTATGGCACTTAAGACCAGCGTCCAAGGCCTCCCACAAGGATAAATTATAAATTGTTAATAATTCTGGAATTAGTTTTTTCTGCACAGGTACACAAACTTGCATGGCATAAACAATTCACTGGAGCAGAATTTTTAATACTAGTGCTGGTCTCATTGTTTATACGGTAGTTTAATAAACAGCATCGCTTTTGTCTTTTTGTTATTCATATGTGAAGACCGTTTTTACTCTTATGACTGTGCCTCCAAAGTAAAAGTACACTGCACGTCCAAGGGTCCCTTCAGTGAAAAGAAAGGTGATTATAATAGAAAAACAAGTAGAAATAATTAAGTGTTTGGAGAAAAGCCAGGCACCATCATTCACTGGGAAAACATTAGGCTTTAGTCACTCGACTATCAGAACAATTATAAAGGATAAAGAAAGAATAATGAAACACATGAAAGGCAGTGCTCCAATTAAAGCATCAATTGTTACTAAGTGGCATAGTGGATTAATTATTGAAATGGAAAACTTATTATTGATTTGGTTAGAATATCAAAAAATAAGTATAATATTCCTATTAGCCTAGCATTGATGCAACATTAGTTGAATATCAATCTTTAATATTTTCTTTTGAAATTTCTATCTCCATCTAAACTTTGTGTGTGTGAGTTTGTTGTTATGTTCTGTTTGTTCAAATTAAAATAAAAAATGCAAAATTTTCTGCAATTTATTACCATAGTACAGGGTATTATTACTATTACATTACTTATTACCACATATGAGCCATTGTAGTATTGCTATCATTGTTATTACTATATGTGTGCTGTTCAGTGTGGATCCAAGTTACATACAAATTTTGTCTAAAGATATTCTCAGAAAAGTATCTCACCCACCACCTGTATATTAATAAGATTCTGATATTTTTAAGAGTAAATACAATCTAGAAGATGCAAAATAACATGAGAAAATAGCTTAAAACTGACATAAATTCATTTATTTCTTCTACAATCACCAGTAGAAATATTTTTTTTTCTACTTTGTATCCCAGGTGTGGTAAGATCATGATTGTAAACTTAACACCCTGAAGGACAAGGAAGGAGGATCATTTGCTGTCGGGAGTTCCAGGTCAGCCTGAGTAAGAATGAGACACTGTCTCTACTAAAAACAGAAATATTAACTGGGGACTTTGGTGGGTGTCTATGATTACAGTTACCGGGAAGGCTGAAGCAAAAGGATCGCTTGAACCCAGGAGTTTGTAGTTGCTGTGAGTTAGGTTGATGCCACAGCACTCAGCCTGGGCAACAGAAAAAAATAATAATAATAATAAGAACTTTTTTCCTACTTAAAAAAATGAGAATGATGAGCAACTGTAAATTTCTGAAGTATAGGCTATTTGGCAAAGCTATTTAACTTTAAATAGAATAATCAAATACATAGATATTTTAAAACTTCTGAGAAGCAGCTAATAGTTTTGATTTCTGGATTATATTTAAAAATGAGAACAAGTATTTACTGTTTAAAAAAATATTCTTTTTCTCTCCATATCTGTGCATCATATAATGAAAAGAAATAAAAGAGCAAGAATATAATTTTAGACATTTCCTTTTCTTCTCAAATTATTTGTTGAAGGAAATCTCTCAGTATGAGGATAGCTGAATAATTCTAAATCAATAATTTTATAATTTTGCATTCTGAGCATAAACATTCTCTGAGCACAAACATTTTAAAAAATATTTTAAAGAAAAATTGAGAAATGTATAGGCATGGAGAAATGTATCCATAAGAGTTGAGGAAATCATTAAGATTTATAAATTTGAGTGATCATTTCCCCAGGTTGCTCCAGTGTTGCCAACTCTATCACTGTGCTACTCCAGGACACACATTTCTTATCTCTGTTGCTACCTACTTTTAATTCACCTTGGAGAACTAAGATTAAATGCTTAAATTGTCTATTGCATTTATTAACTGTAGAGTAGTTTGGAAGTAGAAAGTTATGCCAATCCCCCCTAGCATATTACTATGTGTGTATGTATATGTATATGTATATGTGCAAACAACCACATAAACTAAGTTGAAAACTCCTTTCTCGGCTCGGCACCTGTGGCTCAACAGGCTAAGGCGCCAGCCACGTACATCTGAACTGGCAGGTTTGAATCCAGTCTGGGTCCACCAAACAACAAGGACGGCTGCGACCAAAAAATGGCCGGGTGTTGTGGCGGGCACCTGTAGTAGTCCCAGCTACTTGGGAGGTGGAGGCAAGAGACTCGCTTGAGCCCAGAAATTGGAGGTTGCTGTGAGTTGTGATGCCACAGCACTCTATCCAGGGTGACAGCTTGAGGCTCTGTCTCAAAGAAAAAAAAAGAAAACTCCTTTCTCTTTAAGCAAGCAATTCTGGTAGCATTCCTGCAACATAGATAATGTCACTTTCAATAGTCAATATTGATATCCACATAACCTACATGTGCTAATAAACATGACATGTTATTACTTTTGTTATGTTTTCATAATTGTGGGCTCCTACATTATGTTTTTAACATCCAGGGAACAATGCTGCATTTGTTATTAGGGACTGTGGAATATGTTCCATATATCAGAATTTCGATTTATATTGCATCCAAAAAAGCAAGGTCTGAATTTGGTAGACTATAAATAGGAACACAACATTTTGCCAACCATGTAGTAAATGTCTGTCACTACTTGGCACATATTTGGCACTAGATTTCCCCTTCCTAAAATGGTCAATTACAGCTTCCATTCTACATTTTTAGCCCCTGGCATTTTTTTTTTTGAAATTTATCTTTTTCTAGAAGTTTTATGTTTGACATATTATCATTGGATGCTGAAAAAATAATTGGTTCACTTAAATGGAGTAATACAGAAACTATAATTAACTCAATAACATTCATGATCATTTGTGAAATGGACATCACAAATAAGTGAATATCAACCACCCTATATAAATTGTGTCTAAGGTTCAATTTTATTTATTTATTTTTTATTTTTTTTATTTTTATTTTATTTTTTTTGAGACAGAGCCTCAAGCTGTCACCCTGGATAGACTGCTGTGGCATCACAGCTCACAGCAACCTCCAACTCCTGGGCTCGAGCGAGTCTCCTGCCTCCACCTCCCAAGTAGCAGGGACTACAGGCGCCCGCCACAATGCCCATTCCATTTTTTGGTTGCAGCCGTCTTTGTTGTTTGGCGGCCCAGGCTGGATTCGAACCCACCAGCTCAGGTGTATGTGGCTGACGCCTTAGCCCGTTGAGCCACAGGCGCCGAGCCCTAAGGTTCAATTTTAAATGTTTATTCCAGTTATATTCAGTCAGGTAAAAGGAACAATGTAAAAAATTTTGATTCTATTCACATGTATGTTCACCCAGTGTGCTATTAAAAAAGATCCAATTATAGAAAGAGATCAGCATAGAAAAACTGATAATTTAATGGTTAGGAAATAGTGAAAATTATAAAGGAAAAAGTGTTGAAATTATAGAATTCAGTAAGGAATACAAAAGAATCAGAAAGTAACTACATTCATTTATATTCGTGAATTATCATATAGATGATATGATATATATCATATCATGATATATCATGATTATCATATAGATGACATTCATTTGTATTCATGAATGATCATATAGATGTTAAATGTTTTTTTCCTAAGTAAAAATATTCTATTTTTTTCCTTTTTTTTTTTAAATACATGTATTTTATTATTCTTCATTACATTATTTACCCCCACCCCCCAGTGGTAAGACAGAATTTATTTACAGAAAACACTAAAGCTCTTGGTAGAGGGAGAGAACTCAAGTGGGGAGAGAGAAGCTCCCTTTCTCTCCTGGTCTTTCCCCTTCTCCTCCTTTAGGCCTTTAGTCTCAGGGTATATATAGGTGTATGGGTTCCTTGGCCAGGAAACGAATGGATACAGTCCCTTCCGCTGGGGGCAAGGTGAATGAATGTATCAATGAATGGGTACAGTCGATTCATGGAATTGAGGCCTAGTAAATTCACAAGAAATTGACCTAGGCATAGGAAATGGGGGTTCCACATTTAGTCCTAAGTGTAAAGTGAAGGAAGTAAAAATATTCTAAGTTGAAAATGTAGGTCCTAATTTCTTTCTTTCTTTTTTTCTTTCTTTCAAGACATGGTCTTACTCTATAGCTTTTGGTACAGTGCAGCAGTATCATAGTAGCTCGTCGCAACCTCCAACTCCCGGGTTCAAGCAATCCTCCTGCCTTAGGCTCTTAAGTAGCTGGGATTACAGGCACATGCTGCCACACTTGGCTAGGTTTTTGTATTTTGTGTGTGTGTGTGTGGAAATGGCATCTCACTCTTGCTCAGGTATGTCTCAAACTCTTGAGCTCAAGCAATCTTCCTGCTCCAGCCTCCCAGTGTGCTGGGATTATGGGCTTGACCACATCTGCCTAATTTTCCTTTCTCACCAACTTTTTCATAGCAGTCTTCTTAAGTAACATAGATTTCTGTCTTTCCTAAAGCAGACATTGTGCTGTGACCTGATTAATTTTTATAAATTTAGAAACAATGGCATCTGAGATCAGATGTGATTGAGTGCATTCAGGGTAGTATGGCAATCCCATTATTAGGCATCTACCCGGAAGAAAAAACATCATAAGGACATTTACACTAGACTGTTCACACAGTTCAATTTACAGGCACCAAAACATGGAAACAGCATAAATGCCTACCAATACAAGAATGGATTAACAATCTGTGATATATGTGTACCATGGAACACTATTGAGCCATTAAAAAAAAATGGAGACTATACATCTTGTGTATTAACCTGGATGAAGTTGGAACACATGCTTCTTAGTAAAGCATAACAAGAATGGAAAAGCAAGAATCCAGTGTACTCAATTCTAATATGAAGGCAGTAGATGAACTAATACAAGGTGAGGGGTAGGGGAGTGAAGAAGTGGGGAGAGGAGGGGAAAGAGGAAGAGAGGGGTCATAGTGTGTGGCATACCCCTTGGGGGTGGGACACAATTACAAGAGGGACTTTACCTAGCAACTGCCATCAATGTAACCTAATTCTTTGTATCCTCAGTGAATCCCAACCAATACAAAAAAGAAACGATGGTAATATCATTGCTTTGATGACAAATGTGTTTTTTTTTAAAATTCCCAAGTTATTGATGATTACATTTAGTAATCATTTACATTTACATTTACATTTTTAAGAATTACATCTTTTTTAAATCAACCATTTTTCCTGTAGAATTATAAAAATTTTATGAGACGGACTATTTTCTCAACTGAGCCATTTATTATATAAGTTTGGAATATAGGATCAATAAATATGATATTTTCTCATTATTTTGACTACATTTTATTGACTCATTATGTAAAAAAGCTTGCTTCCCTCTTTGTAATAATTTCATGTAATCAACACTAATAAAAAGTTATACTTTGGTATAGCCCATAATATAAAGTAAATTTCCTTGATAATCTACTCTTAATCACTTACCAACAAAGAACTTTTTTGAGTTGCATGATGGATTTGACATTGAATATACAGAAGGTGCCAAAAATACATATACACATTTTAATAAAGGAAAAAGCTGTAGTAAAATTATAATACTAAAAAAATTATAATACTCAATATATACTGATAATGTTTATTATCTTGTATTTCTTGTAATTCAGAAGTCAAATGTGTCTTGAATATTACCTTTCTAATACAATTTTTCCTTTCTTAAAATGTATGTAGTTTTGTTGGCACCCTCTGAGTATCTAAAGGTGCCATAGACCTTCCAAGAACATTATTAAAAACAAAAAGTGAACAAGAGAGTAAGATCAAATATACACAGTGTACCAACAGAAGAATTTTGTGAATATAGGACTGGATTGTTTTTGTGTTGAAAAAGGTATATTTTATTCTCCTCTAAATGTGTTCATTATGTTTACTGTTTTACAACAACATTTCTAGGATTTATTGAGCCATGAATGTCTTTTTGAATTATAATGCATTGTTAGAAAACCCATAGGAGCGCTCATGAAATAATGCTCCTCTCTAGTAAAATAGGTGGCCTAATGTCATCTCACAGATGGATTATAATTGCTACAAAAACTTATCACAGTTGGAATTTATAAGTTAAATCTGTGGACCACTATCTATCTTAAATCTATTCTCCACCTGCTCCCTGCAACTCCTGTCAGCCTTGGGTATTTGAATTTTATGTGCTACAAACAAATGACTATCCTGTTCTTAGTGGTTCCTCTGATTGTCTTGTCTTGTTAAAAAGTTTTGCCATGGATAACTAATAATTGTACATATTTGTGAGGTATATAGATGACTTTTGAAACAATCACAGAAGGTATAATGATCATTTCAGGGTGTTTAGGATATTGATCACCTCAAACATTTATCATTTTCATTATGTTGGGAACATTTCAAATCTTCCCTTCTAATTATCTGAAATACACGTTATATTATAATAAATTACTCCCACCCTGCTGAGTGATTGAACATTGGAGCCTATTCCTTTTAATTTCAGTGTATATTGTACACATTAACCAACTTCTCTTCCTCTCCTTCCTATTTACACACTCTTTCAATCCTTTGGCATTTATCCTTTTGCCCTCTACCTTTATGAGGTCAATTAACTGTTTTAAATTGGTGTATGAGTGAGAACATGCAATGTTTCGGAGCTTGGCACAGTGACCTCATTTCCATCCATGTTCCTGCAAACAACAGGATTTCATTGTTTTTGATGGCTATATAGTATTCCATTTCTATACATCCAATGGGTATCTATACATCAATTGATGAAAACTTTAAACTCATTTTTTGGCCACAGTGACCAGTGCTACAATAAATATGGGGGTGCTTCTGTGTCTTGGATACACTGACTTCCTTTCCTTTGAATAATTATGTGGTAGTGAAATTCCTGGATCATATAGTAGTTATCTACTTGTAGTTTTTTTGAAAAATACTTTCATACTGTTTCAAAAATGTCTGCACTAATTTATATTCCCACCAATAGTGTTTGGGAGTTCTTTTTTTTCAACATCTTCACTAGTAGCTATTTTTTTTATTTGGATAATAGCCATTTTATTAACAACTAGGGGGAAATAATGGCTTTGAATTGCATTTCCCTGATGACTAGTGATGTTAAACAGTTTTCCTTATATCTTTTGTCCAATTGTGAGATATTTTGAGAGATGTTTTTAAGAGATTTTTTTTCAGATCTTTTACTCACTTTATAATGGGATTGTTTGCTTTTTTGATGGTGACTTGTTTTAGTTCCTTGTATATTTTATGTATTTGTGCCTTGTTGGATCATCAGTTGGCAAATGTTTTTTTTTTTTCCTTCTACAAATTGTCTTTCACTCTGTTGACTGTTTTATTTGCAGTGCAGAAGATTTTTAGTTGAATACAGTCCCATTAATATTTTTTTTTTGTTATTGCCTGTATTTTGGAATGCTTAACTAAAATGGGTGATGTTTGTGACAGGTGAAGTGGCCTGATCTCCAGTCTCTAAAGGATACACACAGGCACTGATGGCAATGACAGTGGGTGACATAACCTGTTCTGAGGCCCCCAATTGTGTGTGTAGGCACTGGCTGTAAAAGGCTGAGAGTATCTATTTCCAGATTCCCTGATTGAACACTTGGGTGATAGCAGTCATAATGACAAATGGGACAGGCCTATCTTCAAACCACAAGATTGCATACAGGCCAGCCTATTTTGGGGTCCACTGAAACTTCCATGCAGGTACACGGAAGTTCTGCTGGAGTAAGTAAGTTTCTGTTAGTGGCAGAAGCCCCATGCAGCCCAGGCAGGCAACTTTCAAACTCTGGACACACACAATTTGGCTCCCTTTGTCCCCGAGGGCAACCTCCCTGGTCCACCGGCACTAGCTGTACCCCAGAGTACAGGGGCTTCCATCAGCTACAGTGCTGGAAGCATGGATGCACCACTGAATCTAGCAGGTGTTGCAATTCTGCATCTCTCTTAGGGGATGTCAAGGAACTCCAGGGCAGGATGTAGTCTGGTAAGGGCTGGGCTCTCAAAATGATACCATGCTGGAGCTGTCTGGATGTAGGGCAAGGAAGGGGTAGAACCCAGTGTAAACCTGCTCTCTGAAGCAATGATGTCCTGTAGACACCAGACAGCTTCTTATAATCTTTTCAGGGCCCATGAGGCCTGAGGGGCTCTTTATGGCTGATGTACAGAAGTTTATGGTGGAAATGTGGACAGCTGAGTATCTCTTGCTTAACTTTTCCCCACAATGGGGAATTTCTTCTGGGTCCAAGCTGACCTAGGTGGGCTGGATTCTTCACTTCTATTTTCTTCCATTCCTCAGAGATTACCTGTCATTTCCTTCCTAAATTTCAAGTGTTCTCTCTTAGTTACTCTAACATGTGATTATTTAGTTATTGTTTTGGTCTTTTCCAATTTTTTTATTTCTAAAAGGACCCTTTCAAGTTCTGGGTAGAGTTTGGATGTCCTTGAAAAGTGGTTTATGGAAGTCAATTTATGATTATTTTTCCCATGGGGTACCCATGAGAGATCTAAAAGATTCCTGAATCTCTTTATGACATTTTTGGTTATTTTAACCCATATTTAATCTGGTGCTGAGAACAAGCCAGTACTAGAATAAGAACTCCTTTTCTATGGTAACCCAAACAGATTCCTGGTGGTCTTTAGATTGTTGTAGAGTGGATAATAGAATAAACTTGGTCCAAGTGACAAATACTGAGTGGTCCTTCCTCTCAATAGGCAGTTTTGGAGGCGAGGAAGTCTACTATCAATATGTTGCTATTTTGCAAGGGTCTTCTTGTTCATCATCCTATGGTTAAAGGACAGATAGGGAAAGAGATTGTTTGGTCTTTTTTGAAAGAGGCAAGTGCCAGCTACATATGGTCAGCCATATTGAACTGGGTATGTCTTCTTTACCTTTTAGGAATAACCACAAATTTGAGATAATATGAACAAACCTTTTAATTGTGAAACAGTATATAGATGGTCTCCTGATTAACATCAAATTCCAATGTTGTTTAGCTGTTTTTTTCTTCTTTTTTTTTTTGCAGTTTTTGGCTGGGGCTGGAGCTGGGTTTGAACTCACCACCTCCAGTATATGGGGCCAGCACCCTACTCTTTTGAGCCACAGGTGCTGCCCTATTTAGCTGTTTTATAAATGTTTACCTTCCTACCTCTAATTTACTTTATGAATTCGTTTTTAATATTTCTTTAATATTCACAAAAGTTTGGGAGTTTTGAGGATGGCATTTGTAAATCCACAAATATTACCTTTATAGCTAAGCTTAACTGAAGAAAGAAATGTAAGATGGATTGTACTTTCCACTAAAACCATCAGTATCCTGAACAAAAATTGCAGCAAACTAGGTGGTGTGGCTTTTGTTATGAAATGATTAATATAAGACAGTTGCTCAAAACTTTTCTCTTCTTTGGAGTTTAATACTAGGGTGGTTTTCAGTGGTGAACAAAATTTCTAACCATTTCATTTTCTTTTTAGAAAGTGTGTTGTAATCATTAAGAGCTCAGAGTTCCTTTTGAAGTTCATGGCCTATGGCATTTATTCATTTGATTTGAAACTCAATGTCCCTAGTTTTGTTAGTTTGGATTAATACGAAGGCATAAATGATTAGGTTTCATTGTTTACATTTATTTTGTAACTTCAAGTAGTAGTTGAACCCTTCACCGAGGGGTCTTTAGCACATCCTTACATTGCCCATTAGATGATAACTTACCAGTCTCCTCTCTCCTCTTTTCTCCTCCCTCCCTACACCTGCCTCCTCACACTTGAATTTAATTTTGTTTTTCTCTTATAGTAGCATGTAGTTGTTTATCTATTGTTTCATATTAGTATTGTATACATTGGATACTTGCTTTTGCATTCTGGTGGTACTGTACTAAGAAGAATATTCTTCAGCACCATCCAGGTTAATACCTCTTTAAAGATGGTAAAGTCACCATCTTTTTTATGGCTGAAAAGTATTCCATGGTATACATATACCACAGTTTGCTAATCCATTCATGAGTTAATGGGTCCATGGGTTGATTCCTCTTCCTTGTTTGTAACTCTGTCCCTTTCTAAAGTGAATAAGTCAGTGTTCTTGCACAAAGTATAATCAATTGTGTGGTAAAAATATTTCTTAAGTACTAGAATTTTATGAGTATTTCAACTAATTCTAAATAGAATCAAGGCTGGATAAAAGACTTTGTGATAGTTTGTAAAGTTTATTACTTCAAGTTTATTGTCACTTTATAGTATTTTACTTTCAGAAAAGTACCATTCTTTTTTACTGTGTGCCTTTTAAGATCACAAACATGCAAATGTGTGTAAAACTTTGCAGAATTTTTTATGTGTTTTTGTTAATCTAAGTTTGAGACGATTTCTAGATCAAGAAGTATAATCACATTCTTCTGCTTCCAGTTTTAACCACAGGCTAATGTCTGTAAAAGGTATCATCAAAGCAAGTGTCCTGACCACAGTTCTAAAAGACTTAGATTAACCAGAGTCTCCTATTATTATCTGTAGGGAAATCGAATGCCTTTCTAAAAATTTCTCCTTTTCTGTTCTGGAGCTCCTTTTCTACCTTGGTGAACTTAAATGTGATTCCCCCATTTCTCTATTTGCCTCTTTTTCTATGTTAATATAGATAGAAGATGCATTCTCTTTCCTGTGGTTTCTTTTAAAAAACAGACTATGCAATTCATCCATGTAACAACAACAAAAAACCCCCCACAAAATCCCACACTTGTACCCCCTAAATCTACTTAAATAAAAAAAAAATCTTGGTAAAAAAGTCAAAGTTTATTTCTACTAATTTATAAAAGTGTGCTAAAAGACAAAGATTGAAGGGCTGGAAGGAGTTTAATGGAAAGGATTATAAATTCTTTGAGAATGAATGGTGGATATATTTTCTGAAATTGTTTTGCCTATTTTGTTATGATATTTGACCATCCTCCAGCAACACACTCTCTTGTCTTTTTTCACAATATATACCTAAGGTTTCTTCATGGAAACTCTTGTCCTCTTATTTTAGTATTAAGAAAAATTTCTCCTTACACTTCCTCAATTGCCTCTAAATATATTTATAAGTTCAGCTACAATTAGCAGCTGAGAAAATGTGGCAGGTATTTTAGACATTTAATCTTTTTCTGTTAACCTTGTTCTTTTACACACAGTAACTAATGGGGAGCCCTGTAAAAGTTTATATCATTCCTCTAGAAGACAGAGGAATATACACATTTACACATTTAGTGTATACACTAAATATACACATTTATCTCTTTTACACAGAAAGCAGGAATTGAGATTCTGGATATTTGAAGAGTTTTGTACCTTCATCTATGTTCTTATAACTATACAGCCTCCTCACCTATATGACATGTTCAGTGTGTAATATAAAAATTATTTTGGGGAGTTGTGGCAAGATGGCTGACTAGAGACATATCCTTGCTGGCTGCTTGTGGTGAGACAGGGAAAGTGAACTTCAACTACCTTTGGCTGGGAGAATCTTCATAGTAATGTTATTCCAAGAGTGCATCGAACCAGCAAAAGACTTCAGGAGCCAACAAGGAGGTCTGGAGGTGAGGAAAACTGACGCAGAAGGGACGTGGTGCTTATACTAGCAAAGGCTGTCTGAGAAGCTGGCTTTCCCATGGAGGACTGGGTTGCAAAAGGGCTATTCTGCAGTATTTTGCTGAAGCAGTGATATTTGAACAGCATCTGATGACTGGGGTTGAAGACTGGAAGGCTGGATGACTAGGGTTGAAGGCTGGAAGACTGCATGACTGGGGTTGAAGGCTGGAAGGCTGGATGACTGGGGTTGAAGGCTTGGCTGCTGGCAGGAAACCATCATTGTCGGAAGACTGTGCACATGAAGGAATAGGACACAGGGTCCTAGTGCACAGCCAGCTCTGGCTTACCCACTGACATCAAGTGGCCAGCCTTCGGGTAAGCTGAGTAGTCCCTGCACCCCTGGGAGGGCCTTTTGCTGTTAAGGTACAATGTCAGATGGGCCTCCTGGGAATTCTGATGAGAGCTTTTAGATGCCAGTACCATGTGGACTGAATGCTGACAAAGCAAACAAACCCAGTTGGAGGGTAAAGAAGTAGGGAAGAAAAGATCTGGTCCTTTGCAACTACAGATTGTCTTCCAACCCACATCATGTACAAAAGACCCAGCATGTATTCTCCATCTAACACTACAGTGGCACCTGATCTCCAGGCAATATATTGCTACACACCCATGTGCGCACATATAGTTTTACATTTATTGCTTTTTAAAATTTATTTTTCCTTAGTTTTTTTTCCTCTTTATTGTTGTTTTTGGTTTAGCTTTTTTGTTGTTTTATATTTTTATTTTTTCATTTTTACATTTTTCAATAGCAAGGTCTCCTACATTTTTGTTACAGTTTTTTTTTTTTTTTTTTTTAGATAGAGCCTCAAGCTGTCACCCTGGATAGAGTGCCGTGGCATCACAGCTCACAGCAACCTCCAATTCCAGGGCTCAAGCGAGTCTCCTGCCTCTGCCTCCCAAGTAGCTGGGACTACAGGCATCTGCCACAACACCCAGCCATTTTTTTTTTTTTTTTTTTTTTTTTTGGTTGCAGCCGTCATTATTGTTTGGCAGCCGGGGCTGGATTCGAACCCGCCAGCTCAGGTGTACTTGGCTGCCGCCTTAGCCCACTGAGCCACAGGCGCCAAGCCTTTATTGTTTCTTTTTAAATTTTCTCTCCTTTGGTAGAGATTTTTCTACTTTTATCATCTTTCCCACATAAATTTCTCATACAAAAGCTAAGATATCCTTTTTTCCTTCTTTATCTTATATAACTATATTTAAAATTTTTTTATCTATTTTTATTTTTATTTTTTCTCTCTTCTATGAGGGCTGTGGGGTCACAGCATTATTCTGACTGGGGAGTGATGGCATTGCTCTTGCTCAAGGAGGCCAAAAGCTTAAGGTCTAAAGTGTCCTTCTTGCTCTGGCATATGAAAAGAAGGCATTGGCAGGTTCCCATGGAAACATGCTGCTGGTTTCTTCCTATATTGGCAGCAGGTGGATCTTGATTTTGCCCAGGCTGGGAAAGAGTTCCTGACATCAAGATACCTGCCCAGCCTGGCCCACCAAAGTCATAAAACTGCAAATGTGGCTAAAGTACCCTGTCAAATACCACCAATCCTCCTGTCACTCCCTTGCTCTCTGCTCTTTTTTCTCATTTTCTTCAATTCTTTCCCGTCTCCCGCCTTCCCCCCCCCTTTCCTTCTCTCTTTCTTTCTCCTTTCTCACTCTTTGCTCTTATCTTCCTTTTGGCCTTCTACCAGAAGACCACTTCAATGCCTGAGCTTTGATACTAGGGAATTTAAAGTGAAGGAGGTTGTGAGAAGGAAAAGGTAGGGGAATGAAGTAAATGAGAAGAAAACACACATGAGGAAGACCCAATAGAAAAAGTTTGGTAACATGAAAAACCAGAATAGAATAACGCCCTCCAAGGGGTCATGAGGTAGGTACCACAGAGGATACCACCTATAAAGAATTAATGGAAATGACAAAAAGGGGATTTAAATAAAGATGCCAAAAACAATAAGGGAAAGTGACCGTGGAAAAAGAGAATCATTAAATGGATAAAAGAAATGAAGAATATAGAAAGGATATGGTGGAGCTTAAGGACTTAAAGGAATCAACCAGGGACCTTGAAAATGCAATAGAAAATATATTTCTGGGTATAGATAATCCAGGGATAATCTCTTGTATCTCTGTGGCATCTGTTGTTATTTCTCCTTTATCATTTCTGATTGAGATTACCATAGATTTTACTTTTCTGTTTCTAGATTATCTGGCCACAAGTTTATCATTTTTATTTATTTTTTTGAAAAAACAACTTTTTGTTTTGTTAATATTCTGAATGAATTTGTTTTCAATTTCATTAATCTCTGATTTAATTTCAATTATTTCTTTTTTTCTGCTGGGTTTAGGATTAGATTGTTTTTCTATTTCCAGTTCCATGAAAATGTTTGTCAGTTTGTTGATGTGCTGTCTTTCAGTTTTTCAAATGTAGGCATCTAACATGATAAATTTCCCTCTTAGGACTGCTTTTCCTGTATCCTACAGGTTTGGGAACTTCAGTGTTGTTGTGTTTGAGTGATTTAACAACTTCCACTTTTATATCTTCTTGAACCCAACTATCATTCAGTATAAGGTTGTTTAATTTCTCTAACTTTCTGTGGGAATGAATGTTTTTGTTGGAGTTGAGTTCCACCTTTATTGCCTAGTGGTTTAAGAGACAAAGTATAATTTCTACTCCTTTAATTTTGCTGAGGTCTTATTTATACTTTAGGGTGTGCTCTATTTTGGAGCATGTGCAATGGGCTGACGATAAAAATGTGTATTCTTTAGCTTTGGGATGGTGTGTTCTGTATATGTCTGCTAAACCCATTTATTCTAAAGTCATATTGAAGTCCTTTGCATCTTTGTTTAGTTTCAGTTTAGAGGATCTGTCCTGTTCTATCAGAGGGATGTTAAAGTCCCCGAAATTATGGTTTTATGGGATAGCATATTGCTTAGACAGTCAAGGTCTGTTTCCTACATCTTGGAGCATTTAAGTTGGGTGCATAAATATTTATAATTAAAATGGCTTCTTGTTGTATTGTTCCCTTGACCAATATGAAGTATCCATCTTTGTCTTTCTTAACTTTAGTTACTTTGAATTTGCTTGGGTCTGAAAATAAGATAGCAACTCCTCCTTTCTTCTGATTTCCTTTTGCTTGAAATACTGTTTTGCAACCCTTAACCCTGAGCCTTGATTTGTCCTTCAAGGCTAGGTGTGTCTCCTGGAGACAGCACATGGATGGCTTGTGCTTTTTTATCCAATCAGTTAGTCCATGTCTTGTCAGTGGGGAATTCAATCCATTAACATTTATTGAGAGAATCGATAAGTGTGGTAGAATTTTCTTCATCTTATTATGTGAAAGTTTTATCCTTTGTGCCATTGTCAAACTAAGTTTTGACATTTAGCTTCTAGGTGTTTACTTTGTTTGTGGTCCATTGTGATGTTCAGTGTTGAGAATAGGTCTAAGTATTTTTTGTAGAGCTGGTCTTGTTGTGGAGAATTTTCTCAGTCCTTGTATGCCTGCAAAAGATTTGTTTTCTCCATCAATTTTGAATCTTTGTTTAGCTGGATACAGAATTCTGGGCTGAAAATTATTTTGTTTAAGAATGTTGAAGGTGAGATGACCATGCTTTTCTGGTTTGGAAAGTTTCAGTCGAAAAGTCTACTGTCATCCTAATGTCTCGGCCTCTGTAGGTAAGTTGGTGTTTACTCCTGGCTGCCTGCAGAATTTTTTCTTTCATCTTGACTTTGTACAGGTTCATTTCAATGTGTTTTGGAGAGAGTCTATTTGAGTTGAGATTACCTGGGGTTAGATATTCCTCTGAAAGGAATATGTGAGGATCTTCATAGATATTCCTCTGAAAGGAATATGTCAGGATCTTCAGTAAAACTTGAGAAGTTTTCAGTTATGATAGTCTCCAGTAGAGTTTCCTTACATTTGGGACAAACTTCTTCTCCTTCAGGGATCCCTATTATTCATATGTTTGAATGCTTTATGGAGTCGCATAGTTCTCTAAATAAGTGCTTTGCCTTCTCTCTCTTCCTTTCTGTCTCTTTAACTAACTGGGTTAATTCAAACACTTTATCCTCGAGCTCTGAGGTTTTTTTTTTTCTTCAGAGAGAAAATAGTCTAACCTATTTTTTGATACTGTTTACTGCATCTTTACATTCCTTAATTGTCTCCTTCATTTCCAACTTTTGGTTGTGTCTTTCCATTTTGTATTCTTTCCCTTTATTGTCTTTATCATCCATATTTTAATTTCCCTTTCTGTCAAATCTGTTAATTCTTTATAGGTGGAGACTTCTGTAATAGCTGCCTCATGTTCTCTTGCTCTGCTTTGGTTTTTCATGATACCTGATTTCTTCTGTTGTTTCAGTCATGTGTTCTTTCTTCTTATTCACCTCCTTGTGCTCCTTTTCCCTTCTCATTTCCTCCTTTGCTTTAAATTCCATTGTCTTAGAGTTTCGGTGTTGGAGAGTCCTCTTGGTATAAGTCCAAAAGGAGGAGAAGAGTAAGTAGGAAGCAGAGAGAAATGAGGGGGAAAAAAAGAAAAAGAAAAAAATAGAAGAAAAAAAGGAAGGGAGAAGAACACAAAAAATTGAAGAACAGGAGAGAACAAGGACAGAAAGGGAGAATGAGAGTGATAGAAGAAACGGTAATGATCTGTCCAATGATCTGTGGGCTAAGCCCACACCGATATCTCAAGGTATTTAAGGGGCTAGCCTTGTTGGGCTCCTCAACAAGAGCTCCTGGCTAGCCTGAGAATAACCAGATTCTTCCTTTGCCAAAAATATAAAAAGAAGAAAAAGACCAAAAACAAAAACAAGAAGGAAAAGTTAAGTAAGAATAAAAAGCAACAGAAAAAATTGTCAATGTGGTCTCGCCAATTCTTTCTTCCTTGGGCCAAATGTAGAAAGGTCTCTTGGCCTCCTTGAGCCAGACTGCTCCTGTGACATACCTGCCAGACCACAGCTATGCCACTCTAGCTCTCAGAAAAAAACGTAAAAATAAAAATAAAATGAGAATTAATAAAGGAAATTAAACATACTGTTGAATCAAATAAAGGAGAGAGAGGGAAGAGGAATAATGAAAGAAGAAGAAAAACCAAAAAAATAAAAAAGAAAAAGAAAAAAAGGGAGGGGATATCTTAGCTGTTGTACAGCGATTTACATAGGACAGATGAGAAAAGTAGAATTCTCTATCCAAAGAGAGAATGTAGAGGAGTGAAATAGGGAGAGAGAATGAATGAGGCTAAAATACTGCAACAACAACAACAAAAAAAAAACAGGAGCCCTTGCTCTTGATGAAAGTAAAAATGGAATTTACGAATGGAACCATCCAAACAAATTAGCAAAAAAGGAACACATCAAAATAAAACAAAAAAACCTCCAGAAGCTAAAAATAAGCAACCTCAGCAACAAGGAAAAGTAGGAAAAAATATGCTAGAAACAGAAACAACAACAAAATTTACATATACTATATATACACATATACTTACGTGTATTTATACACATAACAGGCCTAAATTCCATATGTGTGGAATAAAATATAAAATTCACAAATAAAATTATATATAAATATATATATATGAAGAAACCAACTTTAATATAATATGAATATATATATTGCAATATATATACAGTATACTGCTATCTCTCTCTCTCTCTCTCTCTCTCTCTCTCTATATATATATATATATATATATATATATATATATATATATATATGTACATATATATATACATACATACATATCAGGACACCAGATGGTGTAGTGGTTTTGTTTTATTTGTTTGTTTGTTTGTTTTCTCGAGGACAGAGAGCACAGCTAGTAATCTCTCTCTAGTTCCCAGGCATAGTCCTTTTTTTCAACTTAGTTGACTGTGTTGATAGCCTGATTATTTCCTCAGCATTCAGACCCCACTGGGTTGGAATCTTAAAGCTCTCCAGAATCCTTAATGGACAGGTCTCACGGTCCTGCCTGACAACAGTTCCTGTGGGGTGTAGGAGTCTCTGAGCCAGTCTCAACAGTGGTGTTCCCATCCCAGAGAGTGGAACTAGGAGAGCCATGCCTTAGGCCCCCAGTAGGAGGCCCACCCAAATAATCTTCTCACGACCTTCCCATAATGGCAGCCCCTGGTCACTGAGACCTTCCCAATTTGGGTTTCTCGCCTGCCACCAAACCCAGGGAAAATCCACTCCAACTGGTACTCAAATCTGGCTCATATACTGTTCAAGTCTGCTCATTATTCCAAGCTTTCCACTCAATGCACAGCATCTCCAAAGAGTTGAAAATTGCAGTAAGGCTTCCTCCCATCCCTGCACCTCCATGGAGGAGCTGGCCATTCCTGCCAGCTTGCTAAAGCTTGCCTAGTGTGTCAGATCTCCACCACTATGGATCACTCACTGTGTCCACTTTATCACCACCTTACTGTGCACCCACGCCAATCACTCCAGGCAAGGTTCCTGCACTGGGTATGACTTGGTTCTCTCTCTTTCCCAAGCCGTACTAGAAGCACACAGCCAAATGATTCTTCCTGTCTTCCATCTTGATCCCTCACACACACATTTTTATTATATATGATAAATATACAAAATGTTTCTGTCTGAGTATAGCTATTGTCCTCACTATTGCTAGTCTTTTCAGCAGCAGATGTTCAGTAATCATTCTCTTTTAATATAATATGTTATTGTAACATCTTCATTGAGAAAAACATTGACAGTGATATGGAAAAAATAGTACAAATTGTATTCTTTTCCAAATGAAATTTACATTAAAAAGATTTTCCAAATCCTCTGTGAATTTATAAATTTCTGCACATATCAAACTCCCAATGTTCCAATAATTATTTTTTCTATAGCTGGAAAATATTCAAATTAATCTGAGAATTTTATCCAGTTGAATATCTTTATTGTTATCACATTTTTTTCTTTAAGTGTTATTGTTTTTGTTAATGTGAACTTCAAAAAAATTTTGACTATAATAGAATAGGAGTTTAAAATTTAAGTCCTATAAAAACAGTATTTTGGCTTTTTGACATATCACCAAAGAAAATCTCTCTATTAGAACTGACTGTCTTCGGCTAGGCGCCTGTGGCTCAAAGGGCTAAGGAGCCAGCCATGTACACCTGAGCTGGCGGGTTCGAATCCAGCCTGGGCCTGCCAAACAACGATGGCTGCAACTAAAAAATGGCTGGGATTGTGGCCGGC
>CAUYRH010009217.1:0-16207 GCA_963574655.1 Perodicticus potto
ACTGGATAACCACATGTAAAAGTCTGAAACTGGACCTACACCTTTCATCACTTACACAATTGATTCTAGATAGTTAAAATATTTAAATCTAAGATTTGAAACAATAAAAATATTATAAGAAATTTTGGTGAAAACTCCTGATGATGTTGGACTGGTGAAAGATTTTATGGCAAAGACTTCAGTGGACATCGCAACAACAATTAACAAATGGGACCTAATTAAGCTGAAAAGCTTCTGAATAGCTAAGGACACAAGTAAAGAAGACAACCTTCAGAATGGGAAAAGATATTTGTAGGATATGAATCTGACAAAAGACTAATAACTAGACTCTACAGAGAACTCAAATTAATCAATATAAGGTAAACAATACCATCCACCACTGGGCAAGAGATATGAACAGAAACTTCTCTGATGAAGGGAGACTGATGACTAACAAACATCTCAAAAAAAGCACATTGTCCCTGATCATTAGAGAAATGCAAATCAAAAACACCCTGAGATATCTTTTAACCCCAGTGAGAACAGCACACATCACAAAGTCTCAAAGCTGCAGATGATGGCATGGATGTGGAGAGAAGGGAACACTTTTACACTTGGTGGGACTGCAAACAAATACAACCTTTTTGGAGAGAAGTGTGTAGAATCCTCAGAGAATTCAAATTAGACCTCCCACTTGATCCTGCATCTACTGAGAAGAAAATAAAGTTATTTTATCATAAGGACATTTGCATTAGACTGATTATCACAGCTCAATTTACAATCATCAAGATGTGGAAACAACCTAATTGCCCACCAACTGAGGAACGTATTAACATGCTTTGGTATATGTAATCCATGGAATACTATTCAACCATTTAAAAGGATGGAGACTTGACATTTTTTGTATTAAGCTGGATGGAGTTGGAATACATTCTTCTTGGTAAAGTATCACAAGAATGGAGAAGAACCCCATACTATCCCAAGGGGATCTGCAAATTCAATGCAATCCCTATCAAAATACCAATGACATTCTGTACAGAAATAGAAAGAAAAATCTACAAGAGATTCTGAATAGTCAAAGCAATTTTGAATAAAAATAAAATAAAACAAATAAGTAGAAAATAAGACTGGAGATATTATACTATCTGACTTTAAAATATAACACAAAACTATAGTGAACAGAACATAAAAAAGACACACAGAACAATGAAATATAATAGAGAAAGCAGAAATATATACAGAGAGATAGAGAGAGAACTAAATATTTTTTTACAAAGGTGTGAAGAACAATCATTTGGGAAAGGAGAATTTCTTTACTAAATGGTGCTGAGAAAATTAGATATTCACATACAGAATTATGAAACTAGACCTCTATCTTTCTTCATTTATAAAAATCAACTTGAAATGGATTAATGATTTAAATGTATGACCCAGAACTATGAAACTAATGAATGAAAACATAGGAGAAATTCTTCATGACATTGGGCTAGGCAAAAATTTTTTTGGCTGCAACCTCAAAAGCACAGAAAACAAAATCAAAAATAGACAAAATATCAAACTAAAAAGCTTTTCCACAGTGAAGGATACTATCAATGAAGCAAAGAGACAACATATGGAATTGAAGAAAACATTCACAAACTATACATCAGACAAAGAGTTAATACAAGAATGTATAAGGAATTCAAATAATTCAACAGGAAAAGCAACAAATCTAACTGTAAAATGAGCAAAAGACCTTTATAGACTTTTTTAAAATTATTATTGGGGATTCATTGAGGGTACAAAGAACCAAGCTACACTAATTGCATTTGTCAGGCAAAGTTCCTCTTTTAAATGTGTTCCTCTCCCAACAGGTGTACCAAACACCATGACCCTCAACTCCTCTCCCTCCTTCCCTCTCTCTGCTCCCCCATTCTGTAAAGAAAAAATACAAATGGCTAATAGGTATATGAAAAAATTTTGTAACATCATTAATCATCATAGAAGGGAGTTATTAAAACCACAATGAAATACTACCTCCTTCCAGCTAGAATGAATATTATTAAAAAAAAATAAAAACCAAATGATAACTGTTGGAAACAATGTGAAGAATAAGAAACACACTATTGTGAGAATGTAAATAAGTATAGCTATTGTGAAAAACTATATGGAAGTTCCTCAAAAAATATAAAATAGATTGTACATTCCAGCAACCCCATTATTAGGTACATATCCAAAGAAACTTTAAAAAGTATGTTAAAGAAATATCTGAATTACCATATTTATTGCAGCAATATTCACAAAAGCCAATATATAGAATCAACCCTAAATGTCCATCAATAGATGAATGGATCAAGAAAATATGGCATAATGAAAATATCTCCGATTGTATCTGAAGCCCGCACACTGTACCCCATGATTGAATTATTGTACACAGCGATGATTCAATAAAAAAAAAAAAAGAAAGAAAATGTGGCATATAAACACAATGAAATACTATTTTCCTAGAAAAAGTAATGAAATTATGTCATTTGAAACAACATAGAGTAAATAAGGCACACACAGAAAGGCAAATATTGCATTATCTCACTCATACGTGGATTCTAAAACATTGATCTCATAGAAGAGAGATAGTATTGAATAGAACAGTGTTCACCAGAGTCTAGGAACCTGGGGATGTGGCGGATGGGAGGAGGCTGGTTAGTGAATATAAACTCATGATTAGAAAAGAAGAATAACATCTCGTGTTCTATTGGACAGTAGGATGACTAAAGTTAACAATAAAGTATTAAATATCTCAAATTAGCTGGAAAAAAGAATTCTGAATGGTCCCATTACAAAGAAATAATAAATATTTAACGTGGTAGATATGTTAATTTCCCTTTGATAATTACACAATAAATGCATGTATTAAAAAATCACATTGTATCACATAAATATTTACAATTATTATGTCTATTAAAAATAATTTTTTTTAAAAGAAAGAAGACATTCCCATTTCCTGATCTACATGTAAGAAACTTGGATGTCACTATCTGTCTTAACAACATGTAAAAAGCTGAACATACTAGAAAATCAACAATTCTTAGATTCACAAAAGAGGTAATGACACAGAGCAAACCACTGTCCCAGGATTAGACACAAACAGGCAAATGTAGAAGGTTGTAGTTGACCAAAGCAGAGATTCCTGAGCAGAAACCTCTGTGAGGACCAGTGCCAGGGTAGGAAAACCTGAATAGTAATTGATGAATTGCTATAGGCTCTGAGTGGGTAACTGTGATAGTGGAAAACTCCATAGGTACCAAGTCATAGAGAAGCACCTACACGTTTGTGAGTTTTACCTCCAGGAGCTTGACCAGGTTCTCATAGTAAATATCAGAAAAAAATATCTCCGTGTGCTTTCAGCAGGGGAAGGGTTAAAGGAACCATTTTCAAAAATGCCAGAGCATGGGCTCGGCGCCTGTGGCTCAGCGGGCTAAGGTGCCAGCCACGTACACCTGAGCTGGCAGGTTCGAATCCAGCCCAGGCCCGCCAAACAACAATGACGGCTGCAGCCAAAAAAAATTGCCGGGCATTGTGGCGGGCGCCTGCAGTCCTAGCTACTTGGGAGGCAGAGGCAAGAGACTCACTTGAGTCCAGGAGTTGGAGGTTGCTGTGAGCTGTGATGCCACGGCACTCTATCCAGGTCCAAGGTGACAGCTTGAGGCTCTGTCTCAAAAAAAAAAAAAAATGCCAGAGCATGGTGTTCCTAATATCATTTGCCCTCTGGAGAATCTGACAGCCCCATATGCCAGAGGTGGCGGGTTCAAACCCAGCCCTGGCCAAAAACGACAAAAAAAAAAGAAAGAAAATAACATTAAATGACAGCATCAGTTTACAGATAAATTGCAAATGTTTGACAAAATGAAAATGTGTATTATGTGGAAAAGTCATCATTCTTACTTATCTATGATAAGAAAAATACAAAGTGACTTACCTTGATTTTTATTGGATAGAAAAAATCATCACCACTAACATTATCATCAATATCCTTTTATCAAGAACCAAGTACACTGTGTAAGAAGCTGCGGACATAAAGACAAAGTGCCTTATACTCAAAGAACTTAAAACCAAATTGGAGGACAAGCTGTATAAACAAACAGGAAAGCACCGTGTCAGGATCAGAGTTGGTAAGTATCCGTGGTCATTAGGCACTGTTTTTCTTTTTTTTTAATTGTAAAAATATGGAACGCTTCGCGAATTTGCATGTCATCCTTGTACAAGGGTCATGCTAATCTTCTCTGTATCATTCCAATTTCAGTATATGTGCTGCCGCAGCAAGCATGGCACTATCTGGTTTTTAGGCTCTGCATTCCTTGTCTATACAAAGTAGACAACCTAACATATTCACTTAGTTTCTAACCTTGGTAAATTTAAGTTTAAGGATTTTCAGACAAAATTTTGCAAAATTATGACCAATAAGGCAAATGAAGCACACAGATTTGTTATAGTGTATTTTAAATTTACTCTTAGTTTTTCCTATTGTAAAACTGATTTGTTTCACCTTATAATTCATATTTCTAGCTTTTTCTTGCAATATCAAAAGATCTGGCAACACTAGATCCATTTTTCACATTACATTGAGCTACATTGTACATTGTATTGTAGAAGCCCCGTTTGGATAAGACATAAACTGTATTTCTTTCATAGGCTCCATCACTCCTTTTTCTTCCTTATACATATCTTGTTTCACTCTCTTTACCTCCTCAGGCTCTATAACACCGGTTCTCAACCTGTGGGTCATGGCCCCTTTGGGGGTCTCGTTCATATCAGATACTTACATTAAGATTCATAACAGAATTTAAAAGGCTTAAAATTTAATAACAATAACAATGTTTAAGATAAGGAATAGAAACAAAAACCACGTAAAGAATGAACGAAGATAAATACATTCAGAAAAGAAAGCAGATGATTACTGCATCGAAATATTAAGCAATATTAGTAATAATAATGCTAAAAAAGTAACGTTCATATTGTCAAATAAGACATTAAAGAGTGCTTTGACTCTGAGGCTCAGTATGAAGTCATCAGTTAACTTCTTATTTTTTTCCGAAGTCTCAAAAAATAGACAACTAATATTTTATAAATAAAAGTAAAGGAGAGTTTCAAAAAACAGATCATGCCAAATCTTATAGACAATAGAAAAATAAGAAATATTTCAAAATCATTCTACTTGATCTGCATACACCTGACATTGAAATTGGAGAAAATATATTGTTATAAAGGAAAATTACAAGCATGTTTCACTTATAAATGAGGATGCAATATCCTGAACAACATATTGACAAGTTGAATTAAAAAATAATATTTAAGTAATGTACTTTGGTCAAAATTGAATCCAATTTATGTGAGAATTAGTCACTATTTTCTTTCCCTCACCCCACTTCTCTCTCTGTCTTCTCTCTGCTTCCCCCATGCCCCACTGTGTCATTAATTGTCACTAATTGTCCTCAAATCAAAGTTGAATACATAGGATTCATGCTTCTCCATTCCTGTGATGTTTCACTAAGAATAATATGTCCCATCTCTATCCAAGTTAGTACAAATGCTGCAAAGTCTCCATTGTTTTTGATGGCTGGGTAATATTCCATGGTATACATATACCATAGCTTACCAATCCATTCCTGGGTTGAAGGACATTTAGGCTGTTTCCACATTTTAGCAATTGTAAATTGGGCTGCAATAAACAGCCTAGTACAAGTGTCTTTATAATAAAAGTTTTTTTTCTTCTTCTGACTAGATGCCCAGTATTGGGAATGCAGGATCAATTGGGAGGTCTAGGTTGAGTTCTTTGAGCTTTCTCCATACTTCAAAAAGGCCGTATTAGTTTGCAGTCCCACCAGCAGTGTAGAAGTGTTCCTTTCTCCCCACATCCGTGCCAGCATCTGCAATTTTGAGATTTTGTGATATAGGCCATTCTCACTGGAGTTAGATGGTATCTCAGGGTGGTTTTAATTTGCATTTCTCTAATACATAGGGATAATAAGCATTTTATCAAATGCTTTTTCTACATTTATTGAGAAGATCATACAGTCCTTGGTTTTGCTTCTTGTTGATATGCTCTCTTTCTGTTTTTTGCATGTAGGCTTCTAAAGCAATAAATTTTCCTCTCAGAACTGCTTTTGCTGTATCCCATAGGTTTTGACAGTTTGTGTCTTCATTGTTGTTATACTCAAAGAAGTTAATGATTTCCTTTTCTATTTCTTCCTGTACCCAAGTGTCATTCAGCATAAAGTTTTTTTAACTTCCATGCCTTTGTGTGAGGTTGAGCATTTTTGTTGGAGTTGAGTTCCACTTTTAGTGTCTTATGGTCTGAAAAGATGCAAGGTAGAATTTCAATTCTTTTGATCAATTTTGGAGAATGTTCCATGGGACAATGAGAAGAATGTATATTCTATATCTTTGGGATGGAGCATTCTATATACATCTATCAAGCACAGTTGTTCTAAAGTCTCATTTAAATCTCCAATATCTTTATTTAATTTCTGTTTAGAGGATATGTCCAGTTCTGAGAGAGGGGTGTTAAAGTCCCCTGTTATAATGGTGTTATAGGATATCATATTGCTCAGACTAAGCAAGGTCTGTTTCAAGAATCTGGGAGCATTTAAATTGGGTGCATAAATATTTAAAATTGAAATGTCTTCTTATTGTATTTTTTCCCTTAACCAATATGAAGTTACCTTCATTATCTTTTTTAACTTTAGTTGCCTTAAATCCACATGTAGCTGAGAATAAGATTGCAACCCCTCTTTTCTTCTGAGTTCCGTTTGAATGAAAAATTGACTTCCAACCCTTAACTCTGAGTTTTAATTTGTCTTTTGATGTGAGGTGTGTTTCCTGCAGACAGAAAATAGATGGCTTGTGTTTTTTAATCCAATCAGCCAATCTATGCCTCTTCAGTGGGGAATTCAAGCCATTGACATTTATTGAGATAATTGATAAGTATGGTTGTGTTCTGTTCATCGTATTTTGTGAAAGTCCGTTGGTTAGTTTTATCTTTTGCATCATTGGGGAAACTAGGTCCTGTCCTATATTTTCTGGGTGTTTACTTTGCTGAAGGTCCATTGTGATGGTCAGTATGTAGGACAGGTTGAAATAGTTTCTATAAAACTGGTCTTGTGACAAATGTCCTCAATGTTTGCATATCAAAAAAAGATTTGATTTCTTCATCAATTTTAAGGCTTAGCTTGGCAGGGTATAGAATTCTGGGCTGGAAATAGTTCTGTTTAAGTTGGTTAAAGATATATGACCATTGTCTTCTGGCTTGAAAAGTTTCATTAGAGAAGACTGTGGTCACCCGGATAGGTTTGCACCTGTAGGTCAGTTGGCGCTTACTCCTGGCAACTTGCAAGGTCTTTACCTTTGTCTTGACTTTAGATAAATTCATCACAATGTGCATTGGAGAAGTTCTATTTGAGTTGAGGTGACCAGGGGACTGATATTCCTCTGAAAGGTGTATGTCAGAATCTTTGGTGATATTTTGGAAATTTTCATTTATAATATTCTCTATAATGGCTTCCATTCCTCTGGGGCATTCTTCTTCCCCTTCAGGGATACCTATAACTCGTATGTTTGAACACTTCATAAAGTCCCATAATTCTGTCAGTGAACGTTCTGCTTTCTCTCTCTTCTTTTTGGCCTCTTTAACTATCCAAGTTGTCTCAAGAGCCTTATCCTCAACCTCTGAGATTCTTTCTTCTGCATGATATAATCTGTTATTGATACTTTCTATTGCATCCTTAAGTTCCCTAATTGACTGCTTCAGTTCCTGCAACTCTGCTATATCCTTTTTATATTCTTTGTATCGTTCATCTCTTATTGGATTCTGTTTTTGAATGTACTTTTGGTTATTATCCACTTTCTCAGCAATTTATTTCGTTGCTTTTTGATTGTTTTCCACTTTCTCAGCAATTTCCTTTATTGTTTTCATTATCTGTATTTTAAATCCCCTTCTATCATTTCTAACATTTCTTTATAAGAGGAATCTTCTGTGGTAGCTATCTCATGATCCCTAGAAGGGGTTACTCTGGCCTGGGATTTCATGTTGCCAGGAATTTTCTGCTGATTCTTCCTCATGAGTGCTTTCTTGTATCTGTTTCCTTACCCTAATTTTCCTTTCACTTCTTCTTGCTCTTTAAGTTACTGTAGCACTGGCCTAAAGTTTTAATGAGTCCTTCTGGTGCAAGACCAGAAGGATGAAAAAACTGAAGAGCAAGAAGGCAAAAAAGATTTAAAGAATAGAGAAAAAGAAAAGGGGGTAAGTAAAAAGAAATATTGACAAAAAGAAGACAGGCACTGAAAGAGAGAAACAGGAGAAATATAGGTGTGTAGTAGGGTTCTAAGGCCCAACCTTAAAGACCCCAACCTCTGGTGGTGTTATGCTGAGTGATTCCCTTGAGCACAACAGCTCTTCGTCAGCCAGCTCAGACACAATACCCCACCTCCACCAGGTAGAGAGGAAAGACAAAAATACTGAGACTTGAGCCAAAACAAACAAGCAAAAACCCTTATGGGATAAAATTAGGGGAAAAAAGTAATAGGAACAAAAACACTAGCAAAAATGAAATTCAAATTGTTGAAGAAGGCAAAAATGGAAGATTATATTTAAACTAGAATGGTGAAAAAAGAGAAAAGAAAAAAATGCCAAGGAAAAATGTTGAAATTAAAAACAAACAAACAAAAAAACCCCACAACCAAGAACCCAAACAGTATATATATTTTGTTAAGTATTGACTGGGCAACAGGTGATCTTCTGAGGTATGAAATGTTAATCACAATGTTGATACAGCTGTACAAGATGGGGACTGGAGGCCTCTGCTGATTACTCAGACCCTGCAGGCTTGGGAGCCCAAATAACTCCTCAGCCCACTCAAAAGACACTCCAAGTCATAAACCTGAGCTAAGCAGAAGCTTTCCAGGGAAAGCACTTACCCCTGGGCTCTCTCCTGGCGTGGCTGCCTGCTTATCCAGTGCACCAAATCCAGTCTCCCGCTGTGTCCCTGAGGGCCATGGCCATCAACCTGCCAAACACTCAGATCTCCGCACTTGCCCAGCATCTCAATCCCCGCCTTTGGGCAGCTCAGTCACTAGATTCTCCCGGACAATCCCGGTGCTGCAACATGCAGGGGAAGCCCACAGCTGAATGGTATTAGCTCCTTTCCAGCTCAGTGCTCAGTCTTGGGCCCTAGACAACACCCAAAGTCATCTGCACACCAGCCCAAGATCTCCCAAGGCAGTTCAATAGAGTGTCCAAGTCCAAAAGAACCAAAACAGTCCCTAGGCAAGGCTTTTCCTGCTTGTAATCTTGCCATTGCTGTGGTTACAGCTGCAGGCAGCCTCCAACTGAATAAACACACCCACCACTTGCCAGTTTTCCACTGCTCCTGTCCTCCTTGTGGGGTCCAGAAGTCTCTCACTGACCTCCTGTATCACCAAAGGGAAACCTCTGGGTGAAACCCACCACCCAGAGATGCCTGGAGTCCTCTCTCCCCACTCTCACTGTGCCCAGCTGCACAGAAGCTGCTACTTGGCCGCCATCTTCCTTACCTTTAACCTTCTTAAACAAAAACAATTTTCAGCCCAGAATTCTGTATCTTGCCAAACAAAGCTGCAAAATCAATGGAGAAATCAAATCTTTTACTGATATGCGAATATTCATGAAATTTGCCATAACAAGATCAGCTCTATAGGAAATATATAGACTTATTCTCCACACTGAACATCACGATGGACCACCAGCATAGAAAATACACACAAACTAAAGGACAAAACCCAGCTTTCACAATAGCACAAAGGATACAATTAAGTAATGGACCTTCACAAAATAAGATGAATAGAACTCCACCACATGTATCAATTCTCTCAATAAATGTTAACTGCTTAAATTCCCCAAAGAAGAGGCACAGGCTTGTTGCTTGGATAAAAAGTACAAGCCATACATATGCTGTCTCCCAGAAACACATCTAACTTTGAAAGACATAATAAGACTCAGGGTAAAGTATTGAAAAAAACAGTATTTCAGGCAAATGGAAACCAGAATAAATGAGGGTTCACAATCTTATTTCCAAATACAAGTGGATTTAAAGCAACTGAAGTTAAAGGCTGAAGGTAACATTTCATACTGGTCAAGCGAACATTACACAAAGAGGATATTTCCATTCTAAGTATTTATGCACCCAACGTAAATGCTCCTAGATTTATGAAACAGACATTTATTGGTGTGAGCAATCTGATATTCTATAGCAGATATTCTATAATAGCTGGGGACTATAACACCCCTCTGGTTGCACTGGACAGATCTTCTAAATCAAAACTAAACAAAGATAGAAGGGACTTCAATGTGATCCTAGAAGTAATGGGCTTAATAGACATAAACAGAGCACACCATCCCAAAGCTAAGGAATATACGTTCTTCTTGTCACCCCATGGAACATACTCCAAAACAGATCATATCCCAGGTCATAAATCAAACCTCAACAAAATTAAAAGAATTGAAATTATACCTTGTTATCTTCTCAGATCACAAAGAAATAAAGGTAAAACTCAACTCCAACAAAAATTTTCATCCCCACACAAAGTCATGGAAATTAAACAACCTTACACTGAATGATAGCTGGGTTAAGGAAGACATAAAAAGAAATCATTGAATTCCTCAAACAGAACAACAATGAAGCTACAAGTTGCCAAAACCTATGGGATACTGCAAAAGCAGTCCTAAGAGGGAAATTTATCTCATTAGATTCCTACATCCCAAATCCAGAAAACAGAGCACATCAATAACCTAATGAATCATCTCAAGGAAATGGAAAAGGAAGAGGAATCCAATCCCAAATTTAGGAAAAGAAAAGAAATAAGCAAAATTAAATCAGAAATGAATGAAACTGAGAACAAAAGAATCATTTAGAAAATCAGTGAAACAAAAAGTTGGTTCTTCGAAATACAATTGATAAATGGTCAGCCAAATTAACTAGAAAAATAAAAGCAACATCTCTAAGAACCTCAACCAGAAATGAAAAAAGGGAAATAACAACAGATGTCACTGAGATAAAAGATATTATCTCTGACTAATCCAAGAAAATATGCCCAGAAATTTGATAATGTGGAGGAAATGGACCAATACTTGGAATTATACCATCTTCCTAGACTTAATAAGGAAGAAATAGATCTCTTAGATAGAAGAATAGAAGAATAGAAACAGATCAATATCAAACATTGAGATTGAAGAAACAATAAAAAAGCTTCCAACAACAACAACATTCCCTGGACCACATGGCTTCACACTAGAATTCTATCAAATCTTAAAGAATGAGACTGACCTATGCTACAGAACCTATTCCAAAACACTGAGAAGAAAGGAACCTTCCCTAACACATTCTATGAAACAACATCACCCTGATACCAAAACCAGAAAAGGACCCAACTAAAAAGGAGAACTAGAGACCAATTTCACTAATGAATATTGAGGCAAAACTACTCAATAAAATCTTGGCTAACAGATTGCAGGTACACATTTAAAAAATTATAAATTACAATCAAATAAGCTTCATACCAGGGATGCAACTTTTGTTCAACATACGTAAATCTATAAATGTAATTCACCATATCAATAGAAGCAAAAACAAAGACCACGAGATCTTTTAAATAGATGCAGAAAAAGCATTTCATAAAATTCAGCATCCTTTTCTAACAAGAACACTTAAGAATATAGGTATAGCAGGCACACTTCTTAAATTGACTGAAGCCACCTATGACAAACCCATAGCTAATATCATACTGAATGGAGTAAAACTGAAAGCTTTTCCACTTAGAACTGGAACTGGACAAGGATGTCCACTATTGCTGCTACTATTCAACAATGTTGGAAGTTTTGGCTAATACAATCAGGCAAGAGAAGGCTATAAAGCAGCAGTTCTCAACCTGTGGGTCACAACCCACAGGAACTGTATTAAAGTGTTGTGGCATTAGGAAGGTTGAGAACCACTGCTATAAAGGGAATATAAAGAGGGGCAAAGGAGGTCAAATCTTTCTGTTTGCCAACAATATGATCCTATGCTTAGAAAACCCCAGAGATTCAACCACGAGACTCCTTGAAGTGTCTCAAGAAATACAGTAACATCTCAGGGTATAAAATCAATGTCCACAAATCAGTAGTGTTTGTATATGCCAATAATAACCAAGTCAAGAAGCTAATCAAAGATACAATTTCCTTCACAGTAGCTTCAATGAAAATGAAATACTTAGGAATATACCTAACAAAAGACATTAAGGACCTCTATAAAGAGAATTATGAAGCCATAAGAAAATAAACTGCAGAAGACAACAAATAGCACAGTGGTTCTCAACCTGTGGGTCACAACTCCTAGAAATTGTATTAAAGGTTCATTGCATTAGGAAGGTTGAGAACCACTGAAATAGAAGAACATACCATGGTCATGGATGGGAAGAATCAACATTGTTAAAATGTCTATATTATCCAAAGCAAGCTATAGATTTAATGCAATCCCCATTAAGATACCAACATTATACTTTGAAGAACTTGAAAAAATATTTCTTCATTTTATATGAAACCAGAAAAAAACCCATATAGCCAAGGTAATTTTTAGGAATAAAACAATGCCTGAAGGTATCACTCTACCAAACTTTAGGTTATATTACAAGTCCATAGTGGTGAAAACAGAATGGTATTGGCACAAAAATAGAGACATAGACATATAGAACTGAATAGAGAAACCCAAGAGATAAAATCAGTCTCTTATTGCCTTCTGATCTTTGATAAACCAAACAAAACCACATATACTAGGGAAAAGAATCCTTATTCAATAAATGGTGCTAGAAGAAATGGATCACCACATGGAAAAGACTGAAACTGGACCCGCACCTTTCTCCACTTACAAAAATTGACTCAAGATGGATCAAAGATTTATATCTAATACATGCAACAATAAAAATCCTAGAAGAAAGTGTGGGAAAAACTCTTGAGGATGTTGGCCTAGGGGAACATTTTATGAAGACTTCAGTGGCAATCACAACAACAACAAAAATAAACAAATGGGACTTATTTTTTTCTTTTTTTTTTGAGACAGAGTCTCACTTTATTGCCTTCGGTAGAGTGCCATGGTGTCACAGCTCACAGCAACCTCCAACTGCTGGGCCTAGATGATTCTCTTTCCTCAGCTGGGACTACAGGCATCCACCATAGCACCTGGCTATTTTTTTTGTTGCAGTTTGGCCAGGGTCAGGTTCGAACCTGCCACCCTCGGTATATGGGACTGGTGCCCTACCCACTGAGCCACAGGCACTGCCCCAAATGCAACTTAATTAAACTGAAAAGCTTTGGCACAGCTAAGGACACAATAATTAAAGCAAATAGACAACCTTTAGAATGGGAAAAGATATTTTTACATTACAAATCTGATAAAGGTTTGGTAACTAGAATCTACAGAAAACTCAAATTAATCAACACAAAAAAAGAGCAAACAATCCCATCTCTCACTGGGTAAGAGACATGAACAGAACCTTCTCTGAGGAAGACAGATGAATGGCTAACAAGCATGAAAAAGTGTTCAATGTCCCTAATGATCAGAGAAATGCAAATCAAAACCACCCCCAAGATACTGCTTAACCCCAGTGAGAATAGCCAACATCACAAAGTCCCAGAGTTGCAGGTGCTGGCATGTGTGTGAAGAGAAAGGAACATTTTTACACTGTTGGTGGGAGTACAAACTAATACAGCATCTTTGGAAAGAAATGTGGAGAATCCTCAAAGAACTCAAATTAGACCTCCCATTTGACCCTGCAATCTCACCACTAGGCATCTATCCAGAAGAAAAAAATAATAATTTTATCATAAAAACATTTTCTCTAGAATGTTTATCATGGCCAAGATGTGGAAACAACCTATATGTCCATCAACTCAGGAAAGGATTAACAAACTCTGATATAGATATAACATGGAGTACTATTCAGCCATAAGAAAAAATGGTGAATTCTTTACATCTTTTGTATTGACCTGGATGGAGTTGAAACACATTCTTCTTTGTAAAGTATCACATGATGATACTTCCATGAATTGGAATGCAAGTATCCAATGTACTCATTTTTATTATCAAGCCAGTTGATGATCAATCACATGCCCACATAGGATAAAAACTTAATTTGAGTTGGTGGAGGGGCAACAAGGGGGGGATTGGTGTGCTCTCATTCAAAGGGCACAAGGTATGGGGTGTATGGCACACTTTTTGGGTAAGGGACACAACTACAAGAGGAAATCTACCTAACAAATTAAAAAAAATTGTGACCTGGTTGTTTGTACCCTCACAATAACCTGAAATAATAATAAAAAATGTGGAAGCACCAGTAATGTTTTTAATATACTGGACATATATATACACATTTTCTTCCTCTTTCACTAAGACAGCCTAGAGTCAATGACATCTCAGTAATAGCGAGTACACATGGCACATAGATGTTAGTTTCTAAGATTATCTTCCACTAAAATGAAGCAGGAATCTTTGGAGAAATGGGTTGTTCCAGGGATAGGGGAAGGAAAATGACAAGATAAGCCTGGAACATCCTGATGTGCCAGAAAGTAAGCAAATGCTCAATAAATGATGGGGGCAGGTATAAATAACACAAAATAGACACAAACATGTGATTTTTGTAACAATGCAAATGACAGTTAAGTAAATGGAGAAAAATGAACTTTGACCTCAATCATACTCTTAATTAGAATGTCAACTAATAATCACAGAAAAATTGAATTTTAAAAAAAACAATAGAGTAATAACTTTTCCAGGCAAGAACCACCAATTCTGTTTTGCAGTTTGGCCGAGGCTGGGTTTGAACCCGCCACCTTCAGTATATGGGGCTAGCACCCTACTCCATGAGCCACAGGCGCTGCTCTAGAACCACTAATTCTGTAGACACTAAAACTAGTGAGAGTTTTATGTAAAGTATACATAGTCTCAAATAACTTCTCTGCAGGATATAAAGTACATCTCTGTATAATTACAAGGGAAAAATGGAACAAACAGATATATTCTGCACTGAGACTGGCACAAACGTTAGTAATAATCCTGCCAAAAATGCACAATCTGAATCAAAAAATGAAGAAATATTAGAAAACTTAAACTAGGATATTCTGTAAAATAAATGCCCTCTACTCTTCAAAAATGTCCATGTTATAGAAGATCAGAAAGGCAAATCAATCACTGCACATTAGAAACTAAAGAAACATGAAAACTGAATATGAGGGGTCGAGCTCTGGACCAAAAATTTGTTTTCTTTTTTAAACAAACATTGGCAAAATTAAAATGAGGTCTAAGAATTAAATAACAGTATGAGAAAGTCTTATTTCTTGATTTTGATAATTTACATGATCTGTAAAACAATGTTCCTATCGGTAAGAAATAATACACTGAAATATTTAAGGGTAAAAGAGAGTCTATCTACAAATGATTCTCAAGCATGTCAGAAAAATTACATTTAATATAAATATAAATACTCATCTATGAAGTAGATTAGGGGAGGGAGGGAGAAAGAAGTTGAAAAGGGAGATTATGAATGATAAAGTGAATGTGGAAAAATGTTAATAAATGGGGAATCTGGGTCAAGGGAATATGAGAATTCATTGTACCATTATTCTATCTCGTCTCTAAAATAAACTTATTTTAAACAAAGGATAAAATCATTAAATGTAAATTTAATAAAGAAGCTTATTTTCATAGACAAAATATGTTTGAAACATACTTTTTTTTTAACAATTCAGGAAATTTGGCTATAGCTTATATATGAAATGATATCATGAGAACTACTGTAATGTTCAAGTACAGTGATGACATTATAATTGTGAGAATGGTAGAATGTCCTAATACTTAAAATATACATACATATTTAGAGGTGCCATATTATGATCTCTGGAACTTATTTTCAAATGGTTCAGCCAAAAACATTACAGGTACACACACACACACACACACACACACACACACACACACACATCTAAAGAGATTTACTTGATTTTAATCAAAATAATGGTAAAGAAATTCATCAATGTAGCTTTCATTATAAAAAAGAAAACTTTGGCGTGATCATTCATAGAAAAAAATGTTTGTCATAATATCTGAGTACAGAGGAAGCTGTGAGTACAAAGACAGGTAACCACCAGCTCAAAATGTTTCAACTTGTAGTCATTGCCATAGAACCAATTAGC
>CAUYRH010009219.1:0-22857 GCA_963574655.1 Perodicticus potto
GGCGTTGTGGCGGGCGCCCGTAGTCCCAGCTACTTGGGAGGCAGAGGCAAGAGACTCGCTTGAGCCCAGGAATTGGAGGTTGCTGTGAGCTGTGATGCCACAGCACTCTATCCAGGGTGACAGCTTGAGGCTCTGTCTCAAAAAAAAAAAAAAAGTGGGACCAGCAAACCAAGTGTACAATAGTTCATTGTTTCTCTAAGTCTGTTCATATGTGCTTACTCTAGGATATAAAGAAGAAGAATTTAATTGGCAGACCTACCTTAAGACATGCAAAGCTCAAGCTGCTCCGAAGTCATTATTTGAAAATCAGAATATAGTAAGTTCATCTAAAATACTTTTCCTTTTAATGGAAGTGAGTTTTTGAGTATCTCATAGGAGAAATTACAAATGATAAATAACAAGGAACTATAATAAATTTTATTGCCTTGATAGAGTGCTCTTATCTTAAACTTGAAAATTAGCTTAAAATCTTCATGAATGTATATTTAATGTGTAGCCATCTGATGGTTGCTGTTTTTATTGAATTACAGAAGACAATGTATAAAATCCAGGTGGCGTTTGCAGTTAATATGCATAAAAATTAAACTGAGATACTTTATTGTTGTGATTACTTAGGAGTGCTGTTCAGATGGAATTCACCTGGGGCCCTGAAGGGAGCCCTGTTTAGTTAACATGCTGGAGGTGCTGGAGACTGACTTAAGTCCAGCATATAGCTGTATTAGCACATCACAGAAACAAAGTCTAGACGTGTGTGTATTTTCTGCTTCTTCACCAGTACTCCCACTTTTTGTTTCGTGTTCCTCTGACAGCATGCATCTCTTCAGGGCACCAGATAGGTTACAGTCTTCTATTCCCAAGAACAGAGGACAAACAAGAGGAAAAGCAAAATACTGTCTTTGCAACCAATGGGGGGCTGGGCTGGAGGTCATGTCTGGCCTGTTTCTGATTCTGAGTCCTGGAATTAAGGAGATTTCTTGTCCCTTCCCACCCCACCCTCTGAGCCCATGAAACGCCAGACCCTCAAGGAGCAGGGTGTACCCACCTTCCTCCCAGGAGCCTGACCAGTCCCTCCTTCCAGAGTTGGGCAGTGGAGGGGGGAGACAGGCAGTACTGTCACCGACCATGTTCCCACCAAGTGGAAATAAACATCCGGAATGGGAAAAACCTTCTCACCCTCTCCAGAAACCCTCCTTTGGGGAAAAATTTAACCAGTTGATTTGAGAGCATCCGTCTAATGGCTGAAATGTTCTGTGATTAAATCGAACATAAACAGAGTTGGATTAGAGAACCAAAGAAGGTGTGTGTGGGTAACTAGTAGAGATAATGAACCAGGTGATTATTTTAAAACACTTCACTTGAGAGGAAGCTTAATTGCTAAAATGTAACTACTGCCTTGTCAGTAGTTATTCTCTGACAAAACTTACCCAGGGAGGAGGGTCAGTTAGGTGGGAAACCCTGCCATCTCTGTTCCAAGTTTCCTAATCCCTGTCTGGGTCTCTGATGATGACTTCAGTCAGGGATTTGTTAACCGCCTTGTACCGTCCTCTGAAGTTCTGTGCATTGCTGGCATATAACTTAATCTTGGGCCGTGTTTTGGTATCTAAGCAGCAATTAATTTCTCCACCTCTCGCTTCCTCTCTACCTCAGAATGCTCAAATGTTTATGGCTGGGATGCTGATAAATAATGTCAGGATTTAATTGTGTAGTGAAAATTGTCGTATAGCATTAGTGCCTCTCCCTTCAATTCAGACAAGACTTGTTCTAACATTTTCAGGTACACGGTCATCTGCATTTTTACAGTAATAGCTGTTTAATTACAGTAAAACAAGAGATAGTATCCGTTTTTCTTAAAGTAGTTAGAATCACATCCGTACACTTCAGTCTAGGCAGAAGGATTTTTTTTAGAAGGGAAGAAATGATTTATGGTGTGTCAGGATTGGCATAATTGACACCGGAGTACTCTAACATTAGGATATTTTTCCTCACAAAAGATTGTAGGAGACGTTTACACAGTGCTGTACCTCAGGCACTAACTGTTACCAAACTTACATCGCTTTCCTTCCAGGGCCCAGATGGCTGATAACCTGAATTTCCTTAAATGGCCCACTGTTTTGGATGGCTATATACATTAACAATTCTTTTGATGCTGTTGTGACTAAAAAGTATCTGTAGTGTTAAGTAAAAGTTGTAATAATTTGTAGCCTTTCGTGTATGAAGATGACCTACTTTACTTTCAGTACTCTTTTGAGAGGCCTTTTTAGAAGTGGGAGTGAATTCATACTGACTCACGCACATTTTTAACTTGATGAAGTGCATATTTTGTGTGAAATAATTTTCATTGTTAAGTCTGAAAAAGGACAAAACGTGAACTAGATGGTGAATAAAACTTTCCTAATCAATACAGTTTTCTAACAAAGGTATCAAAATACATTTTAAAATTAATTATTTTAAACTGTGAGGTTGTGAATGTTGTAGTTTTGAGGCCCGGATAGTTAATTGGGTGTAGCAATAGGACTTTTTTTTTTTTTTTTTTTTTTTAATCGCTGCTTGTTGGAAAGCAACCCTGCTGTGAAACTAGCACATGATTTTAAAATTACTTGACTGCAGCGATGGATGCTGGGCCTTTGAGCAAGAGATGCAGGAGTGTGCAGGTCTCGCTGCTGTTAAGTGTGTGCTTATCTCTAATTAAATCTGTATGTTTCTGTAGACAGTGATCCCATCAGGCTTTCGAGTTGGTATGAAGCTTGAGGCTGTAGACAAAAAGAATCCTGCATTCATCTGTGTTGCCACGGTAACAGATATGGTGGACAATCGTTTCCTGGTACATTTTGACAACTGGGATGAGAGCTATGACTATTGGTGAGACATTTTCCATTGGTGTTTGCTTTTTAGAATTTAGTGTTTATCCAAGTAAACCAGGTACATACATTGTTTTAAAAACAGTAACGCTTAAAAGCTTATAACAAAAGATAACAGTGCTCTGCTCCACTTTTTCCTATTTCAAGATTTTTGACTTTTTACCTGTTCCGTGTAGCATATGGTGTATATTTTAAACAACCTCCTTTAATTCTACTTTATGATTTGTATCTTAGTTGACTTCCTCTCATGGAAGTGCAGTCAGCACACGCCACATTCCCAGCATATGCTCACATGTATTTTAATCTTTCTTTCCCATTTTTATACCCACTAGCTAATTTAACCATTCCTAATAGCTGAGTAGAACTGTGTTGAGGAATATTGCTTTTAATTCTTATAGATTTTAGATACAGTGCATAGAACGGTAAGGGCAACATATTACAAAATTATGTAATTATGAAATAATTATAATGCCATTGTGTTTTAATTAAACAGTTTTAATAAAGATTTTTCATACCTAATACATGTTCATTGACGGCTGCAGTTCAGTGTCCTGGTGGAAGGCGTGTCTGAATTGAGAGCACTTGAAAGGAGAATGTTTTAGAGAAGTAACATACTTTTATAAATATGGCTAATGTTATGTTTTTAGCAAATGTTAATTTATATAAATATTACTGAATTTCAGGAAAGCTCATTTTTTACCTTCCGTCTAGCTATATATTTAAATATGCAGTAGAGCTACCAATAATTCCCATTAATTCTCAAATTGGATTATTCAATACTCCTCAGTTCTTTTGGTTACTTTTCTTTTTTTTTTTTTTTTTTTTTTTTGAGATAGTCTCACTATGTCACCCTTGGTAGAGTGCCGTGGTGTCACAGCTCACAGCAACCTCAAACTCTCAGACTTAAGTGATCTTCCACCTCAGCCTCCCAGGTAGCTGGGACTACAGGTGCCCACCTAAAGCCTGCTATTTTTAGAGATGGATTCTTGTTCTTGCTCAGACTGATCTCAAACTCCTGCTCAAGCAGTCCACCCATCACAGCCTCCCAGAGTGCTGGGATTACAGGTGTGAGCATAATTTCTACTTGCACTGTATTAAAAAGGAGCGAAATTAAAACTCATTAGCCATTCAGATTTTAAAAATGCTATTACATTTTACATACCCCTTTTAAAATGTAAACAAGTAGTTCTTTGACTGCATTACCAGAGTTAAGGAAAGTCAGTCCTCTGCGCTTGTGGGTTCTGCATCCATGGATCCACCCAACCATAGATCAGAAATATGTGGGAGGGAAAACCCAAAAAGCAGTAAAACAATAAAAAATAACACAAATAAAAAATAAGAGCATAATGACTATTTATGTACCTTTTACACTGTATTAGGTATCATGCGTAATCTAGAGGTGAATTACAGTGCACGAGAGGATGTGCATAGGTCGTGTGATCCCTCAGCATTTTATATAAGGGAATGAGAGTTGCTGGAACCAGTTTCCCCACAAATGCCAATGGACAAGTGTACTTTTGAATATTTTGTTTGTTTTCTCAGATTTTTTTTTTGCAAAGCATAATTATTCTGCATAGGATGTCTTCATACTAAGTTTGTAGCAAAAGTTTTCATTGAAATATAGACAATTTCTAGCATTTTCAAAAGTAGAGTAAGAGCGTACCCCTCCTACAGCCATTATTTGGCACAATTATCAACTTATGTATTTTGTATTGTTTCCTCTGCATTTCTACTCCTAAAATCCCAACTCTAGGAGTGTTTTAAAATCAATTCCAAAATACCACAGCATTTCATCTGTGAATATTTCAGTATGTATCTTCTAAAGGGAGGGATTCTTTTGCTTTTTAAAAAATGTAGCCATAGTGTTACTAACATACTTAAACATGTCTCCCAGTTGTTTTAGTATTCTGTTTTCTGTTTGGGGAAGTTTGTTAGTTTGGTGGGGTTTTTGTCCAAATAAGGTGCATTTATAATTGTGATTGGTTTGCTAATCTCTTTTAAATTGTACAGAGTGGACACAGAGTTCATGTGCAATTTAAAATAATTTTACATAGTAAATAGGAACTTTATTCCTATTCCTATCCTTTGTAGCTTTTATTTATTTATTTGTTTAATTGTAGCTTTTATTTATTTGTTTGTTTGTTTTAGAGGCAGAGTCTCTCTGTGTCCAGGCTGGAGTGCAGTGGTGGAATCCTTGCTCCCTGCAGCCTCCAACTTTGGGTCAAGTGATCCTCCTGCCTCAGCCTCCTGAGTAACTGGAACCTTGTAGCTTTTATTTATTTATTTATTTATTTATTTATTTATTTATTTATTTATTTTTTTGGTAGAAACAGAATCTCACTCTATCACCCTCCGTAGAGTGCTGTGGAGTCACAGCTCACAGCAACCTCCAGCTCTTAGGCTTAAGCGATTCTCTTGCCTCAGCCTCCCAAGTAGCTGGGACCACAGGCGCCCGCCACAGCACCCGGCTAATTTTTGATGCAGTTCGGCTGGGGCCGGGTTTGAACCTGCAGCCCTCGGTTTATGGGGCTGGTGCCCTACTTGCTGAGCCACTGGCGCCGCCCAAGCCTTATATCTTTTAATATACTCCCTTAACATTTATAATTGTGTGAACTAATGCTGATATTTATAACTTAATATCCTGACCTAAATAATAGAGGGTATTGGAATTTGCAGGTATCTAGACCCTTAAGGAGATGAAAATCTGAAGTTATGTGACCTGCTTCTGTCTGAGGGCCTGGATAGAAAAAGAAAAATTATTATCCCCATGGCAGGCAGTGACAATACAATTAATTAAAGTTTTCAATGATTACTTGGAACGACAGGCTGCAGGAATTCAACAAATGTCCAGTGCTCTGGAATAGAAGGTTATGCATGACAACTGCAAAAGTGAGTTAGCTTGGTTTCTTCTAGTCGCACTGGGGAACTTGCAGAAAGATCACATGCTCACCATCCCAAATCCTCGGCTCCAGGCAACGGGTGCAGATGATTTCCTTAATCATGTGAAAGGATCTTTTAAAATAATGGAACAGCTGAAAATGAAACTCAGATTTTATCCTGAAATTCACCAAATTACAAAATCAGTTTAACTTGTAGTCTTGCTGTCAGGTTGGGCATTTCTTGGGGAAAGGGAGGTACCTATAGATTAAATAGGCTAAACAGGAGGAATCAGAGTATGCAAGTGCATAAAATCCCAAATTTCACAGAATTTCCTCTGTAAGGAGAAGCAGCCCCGTCATGCCTTTGTCATGAGCCTCTCTCTGGATTCTTTGGAGTCTTGTAACAACCTAGCTTAAGACAGTGGCCGTGTGAAAGGAAGCCACTTTACCCCAGGCCTGCCTTACCACCTCTCATTGCTATCAGCACAACCAGTGTCAGAAATCAGCATGTCCCAAGTAAAACAGGGAGAAGAAAGCTTATATACCAGATAATTTAAAATACTTTATTAGTGTACGCTGGTGAAAATTAGGGATTATATATGGGAATGAATTCTAAAGGAACTAGACCAAAAGAAGAGAAATCAGTATAGATTAGGCTGAATGTGCTGTTTTAAAGCACTTGTCAGCATTTCTTTATTAAATGTTCTAACTGAAGTAGCTGGAAGAGAGGTTAATTTTTTATTTAATTTTTTGGCTACAACTTGGAGTTATCTATACAGAATTAAAAGGAGAGGTCATGAGTGAACTTCTTATTACGATGCCGGTTAAAAGAATCCTACATGCCAACTATGCTGTGACTCCCAACAATAGAAAAGAGGACTGTAAGAGTTGTATTTTCTCCCTTCATTGTCATGTATTTATGGTGACGTTTTAATAAATTTTCTCCTCCCAACACCCCCATTTCCCTACTATTTTGTATGGGGAAAGGTCAATACAGGTACCCGTAGTATTTAGTCCGTAACTCACAAAGTCTCAAGACAGGGCAGATAGAACTAGAGAGTGAATGAGTATCATTGAAAGATCTGAATTTGGAATCAGATGTGGTAGTTAATGAGATTTGGATTGTCTCACTCTTAGCATGTGTGTTTTGTTTTTATGGTAAATAGTTGCATAATGTTGGATGAGAAAATGTTGCTTAGAATTCAAATATGAAAGGAGGATAATGCTGAGCAGCAAATAATTGTTAATGGCTGACCTATGTTTTTAAACTTTCCCCCTTATTTTGTGGTCGACTTATATTTTTTTAATAATTTTCTACACTTTGGGAATCCTTAACCATTTCCCCCAGACTCCTTTATAGCTAGAATTTAGGCATGTAATTCAATCAGATGTATCCACGAAAGTAATTGATTGAATTAAAAGCATCATTTTGAGGTAAAAAAGAAAATCAAGATCTGAGTCTTTCATTCCACGTGAGACAGATCGTTTCTGATTTGAGAATGCAATCTCAACCTGGGATCTTTATAAAGAAAAAGAAAAATATGGAGGAAAGGAAGCTAAACTTCATCCATTTTTTTGAGTTTAAGGAAAGAATATATTTGAGCCACATAAACAAAGGTATTACATAAAAAACATAATGTAACAATTTATGTAAGTACCTAACATATAAGCATGCTCTTACATCTAAAACAAAAAATAAAAAGGCAAGGGTAGTTGTGATGGGATGAGAGGTCTGTATTGGAGGCACACCTATTTCAATGCAGCTTTAATTTGTTCTCTGGATTTCTATGTATGCTTCTTTACTAGAGTTTGTTTTGTGAATATCAGCCTGCCTTAACTTTTCTGCATGGAGGCAATTGAAAGCATTTTTTTGTCTGTGTGGTAGCCAGGTAGTAAAGAGTTGGGCATTAGTGTCAGCCCCAATCAAGGTACTAGACTTCTAAGAGAGAGAAAAAACCCAGGGAGAGAGGCAGAGGCTGCTCATATAACTGGAAGCCTTTTGGAATTCTCTGCTGCTCAAACCTAAGCAGAAATGAACTGCTTTGTTTCAATAAGGAAAGCCAACACTTATAAAAGGAGATGAATTTTTTTGGAAAGGATTCAGGAATGTATAAAAGGTAAAAGCCCAGCAGCTACTAGGAACGATTTTCAGAAAAGCAAGACAAAAGGTATAATGTTCAGATGTGATTGAACAGGCAGCTTTATTGATTTTTGAAAACTTTATTGAAATAAAGTACATGTACAGGAATGAACAGCTCAATGAGTTTTTGCATAATGACAATACTCAAAACTAGCACCAAAACTAAGAACAGAGCACTAACTGTATTTCAGAGACCTTCCATGTCCTCTCCACTCTCTCATTCATAAACACAATCTTGGCATCTAATACACTATCACATATTACATCTTATATTACAATATGTGTAATACATTAATTTTAACTTTTTTGAATTGTATATAAAGGGAAACATATCATATGAATTCTTCCTTAATTTATTTTGTAAAATTCATGCATAATGTTTCACGAGATTGTAGTTGTTTATTCTCATTACTGTATTGAGTTGTGCAGCTTTAAATTGTGCATTCTACTGTTGATGACCATTCCAGTCATTTGCAGTCTAGGATATTATCAACTGTGCTGCCATGGACAGTAACATTCACATACATTTCTCTTAGGCATGTATGTGTAGGAGTAGAATTATTGGGTCATCGGATGTATATAAATTAAATTGTAGTAGTGTTTTTTTTTTCCATTTTTAAATGTTATGCTTCAAACATGATATAAGGAAATCTTTAGTCTTCCTAGCTGGAAAGCAGTTTGGTTACTTTTGCAAACTGATGGTGTGATGTCTAAAATACACTGTCATTCATGCTTAAAATACCTTGGATTTATCCATTTTCTCCGGAAATCCTTTTCCTTTGTTTTGCAATGGGCCTCATCTTCGTTAGCCTAAGGTGACATAGGAGTCATTACGTTATCAACAGACACTAGAACTGACTCTCTTCTTATGCCTTTTTCCACAATCATTTAATAATTTAACGATGTGGCTCATTTACTTGATAAATACTAGTGTGAGTCTGCCTTGTGCCAGAGACCATACCTCATGCTAGAGGCACCATGCAAGAGACAGTTCCTATTTTCATAGAGTTTCCGTGATACTTGGGGGAGACAGTGATAAGCAGCGGGTCCAATTGCAACATGAAGAAGGAAGGAGATTGTGAATAAAGTCAACGGCTGACATTTAAAATAGGGTGGCCTGAGACGCCTCCCTGAGAATGTGGTGTGAGGATTGAGACCCGAAGGAGCTGAGGAAGCTCGTATCTGGGAGTAAGTCCCTGAGAGTAGAGAGAACAGCATGGCTTGGAAAAAGGTGGCCAGTGTGGCTGGAGCTGAGGAAATTCAGGGAGAGGAGTAGGCTGGGATCAGAGTGGAAGCCATGGGTAAGAAAGCGTCAGGCCTCGTGAGCTGAAGACTGGCATCAATCTTGCTGGGATGGAAAATGAAGGGAGAATTTGTGCTGTGGAGTCACACAGTGGTCTTGTTTGTGTTTTGGAAGGATACTTCCTCACTCTATAGGGAGAAGAGGCTGGAAGGGGTAAGGGTGGAAGCACGGAAATCAATTAGAAGGCTTTTGTAATAGTTCAGATTTGTTAGAATTAGGTGGCGGCAATATATTCATTCCAGAACTATTTAGAAGGTACTGTTAACAGGATTTGCTGACAAATTGTATGTAGAGTATATGAGAAAAACCGAAGTCAAGGAAGACTTCAGGAAATTTGGCCTGAGCAAGAGGTCATTCCCTCTTCTGGACGCATGACTAAACCGTCTTTCCCAGCCTTTCTTGCCTTGTGACTGAGTTCTAGCCTGTGGAATCTAAGGGAAAGGGATGTGTGCCAACTCCCAGGCCAAGCTGTAAAAGTCATCCTTACCATTCCGTGTACTTCTCCCATATGACAACAGAATGGCTCTGTGGAGTAGAGCACCCGTGTGGAAGGTACCTGGGTTCTTGGTAGCACAATAGAAATAAACTGCTCTTAATAAAGCCGCTGATATTCTTTTCATATGTATTATAGTAGCTTGACTCACTTATTCTAAATATTTTGAGTTGTTTAGTTTACACCATGATTAAGGGGTATCAACATAAGATGAATAAAAGAAACATGTCTTAAAGTTTCTATGTGCTTTCAGCAAGCTTCCTATTTAAAGGAGAACAAACAAATCTAAATGAAACAAACACATGTGTGAAAATACAACACACTTGCTGTCTGGTTATAATCTTTTATTAGGCCAGATGTGGTGGCTCATACCTGCAATGCTAGCACTCTGGGAGGCTGAAGTGGGAGGATTGCTTAATCTCAGGAGTTTGAGACCAGCCTGAGCAAGAGCAGGACCCTGTCTCTACTAAAAATAGAAAAATTGACCAGGTATCATGGCGTGTGCCTATAGTCCCGGCTACTTGGGAGGATGACAGCTCCTAGGGAGGCTAAGGCAAGAGGATTGCTTGATCCCATGAGTTTAAGGTTGCTGTGAGCTATGATGATGCCACTATGCTTTACCCTAAGTGACAGAGTGACACCATCTCAAAAAAAAAAAAAAATCTTTTAATTAGGTTGCATATGAAAGCTTAATCTTAATCTAATCTTTAATAGATTGTATATAGGAGCTCCCTTTCTTTTTGGTGCATAAGGCATATGAAATGCAGTGATTTACTCAATAGCCCATGAACTGTCCCACAGATGTTCCTTCAGTTTAAGCAGCCACAGGTAGTGGCACGTAGCTCAGTTACTTTTCCACAGTTCACTGAACTGAGAATTAGTGCCCGGCTAGAGGAAAACTTCTGTAGCAGTGGTTCTTAACACTTAATGGGATGTGACTCCTTTGGGGAGCTGACGAAAGTAAATGATCCTCTCCTTCAAAGAAAGCACATATTCACCCACAACTTAAGGGAAACCATCATCTCCTAAATGACAATTGAACCCTCAAGGAAAACGTCTCTAAATCAAGATGTTCCGACGAAAATTAAGGTATGTTTTGTTCTCTATGCTAGCCAAAAAGGCACTGGATCACCTTGGGAACCATGGGGAGTTGTCCTTTTGGGTCAGTCATCTTTGTGTCATGGAAGAAACCAGGCTCTTTCTAAAGGGTGTGCAGCACCTCTTGGGATTCAGAGTAGTCCCCTAAAAGAGAAATGGGTATATGTAAAGCCAGAAAGCATAATCTAACCACAACTCTCATGTTTTAAGGGTTTAAAAGAAGCAATTTCCTGTATGATCAAGAGAAAGAATGGTGAAGTTCTAAGAATTAACTCAAAACCTAGCATCTGACTTGGAAGCAGCTGTGGCCCAGTGAGAAGGGAGGGTGGTGACGGGCACAGTCCAGGGCCTATGGCAATAGCCGGGTTTCAGGACAAGGACCACCATGCAGCCTGACTGTGTCAGGCCAACAGAAACTTCCACCAGAGAATTCCTCGGAAAGGGCCTTGTAAAAATACATCCACAGACAGCCAGATAGGAAGCCTGAAAGTCACACTGAGTCACAACACCTAGAACTCAGGAGAATTTCTGAGATTATCTAGCTCAAAACTCTGTTTAATAGACCCAGACACACAGAACTGGGCACAGAAAAGTGAACTGAATTACCCAAGTCACACAGGCATCTCAAATACAGTGTGTGTATAATTGAACTCTTGATTCCTTCCCTAAAATCTTCTCCTTCTTCCGTCTTTCCCTCCCCAAGTATTCAAGTCAGATAAACAGCCATCGTAGTGGGGTGAATGGTGTCACCTCAAAGATCTGTCCACATCCCAGAACCTGTGAATGTGCTTGTATTTGGAAGAATTGTCTTTGCAGATGTAATCCAGTTAGGGGTCTCAAGGTTATATCACCCTGTGTTATTAGGTAGATCATAAATCCAATGGCAAATGTCTTCATAAGAGAAAAGCTGAGAGAGATTGAAGAGAAGAGGAGACAACCATGTGAAGATGGAGGAGAAAACTGGAGGAGACAATCCAGCGACACGCCAAAGAATGCCTGGAGCTACCAGAAGCTGGAAGGGGGAAGGAAGAATTTCATCCTAGATGATTCATTGGGAGTGTGGCCCTGCCAATGCCTAGAATTGGGATCTCTGTCCTCTAGGAGTGTGAAAGGAGAAGCTGCTCTTGTTGTGAGCCCCCAGGTTTTTGGTAATCTGTTATAGCAGCCTCCAGAGACTCACAGAGCCGTCAACCTGGAGACTCCCATTTTCATCATGTTTCTCATCAAATCCATAGCCTCCCCAAGGATTCTACTTCAAGAATGTGACTTGAATTCATGTGACTCTTCCCAAATTTCTCTTCCAATTTATCCCTTTACTTTAGGCTGAGTTACCATTGTCTCTTGCCTTGTCAACTACAATAGCCACCTATTTATCTCCCTATTACTACTCTGATCCCTCCCCCAGTGTGTCCTCCATGTAATAACCAATTTTAAAATGATAAAACTGTAAAATATGTTATTTAAGAATGGAAAATAAATGCTCTCATTTCTCTGCTCAAACCCTTTCCCTGGTTTCCTATTATAACTGGATTAAATCCAGAATTGTTTCCATGGACTCCAGACTCACCACACCCTTCCCTCACCTGACTCTCCAAGCTCCCCTCAGATTCCTCATCCCTTTCTGTCTGCAACTCAGTTACTTCCTTCTGATTCTTCATGATGCCTATTTTGTCTATCTTATACACATAGCCTTCACTTGTACCATTTCAACTGGTTAGAATACCTTTTTCCATACTCTTTGCCTGGCAAATTTGTACTCATCTTTCATTGTAAGCATCATTTCCTGAGGAGAAGCATTCCCAAATCCAGAGAAATATCCTGATATTGCACACTATGCTTTCACCTAGAAACCTATACATTCTTCTCACAGAACTTCCAGCTTCCAACCATATAGATATACTAGATATTGTTTAATATCCATTTCCCCCACAAAACTGCCCAAGAAGGTAAGACTCAGATCAGCTTTGTCACCAGATCTAAGGTATTAATTGCAACATTTCCCCTACCTTCTAGTCTGATACCCTGAGCTTTTAGCTAGATAATTCTATGTGTAAATTTTTACCTTTCTCATAAATTCACTAAATCTAAACACAAATTCATCAACCCCCATGTATGAACAAGACAATTTCTCCTTGGGGCTCCTATTTTGCCAGGGACTCAGAAGAAAATTCCCATCTAGTCCTTGGCTTTTGTTCTCCTTTGCTCTTTTGTATGAAAGCAGTCACCAAGTTCTCACACCTATTCTTTGTCTTATCTCCATTTTTTTTTTCTGTTTTGACTACCTTCCCTCTACATCTAGTCTTCTCAACTTCGGCACTTTCCCCTTTGGGGCCAGAAAATTCTATCATGGGAGGCTATTCTGTTTTGTAGGACATTAGCAGTATCCTGGTCTTCTCCCTACTAGAAACTAGTAACACCCTCTGAGTTGTGAAAACCAAAAATTTCTGCAAACATTCTCAAATGTCTCTTGGGAGGATGAGTCATCCCCAGTACAGAGCCATTGTTCTAAAACATAAGCTTATCTCATCTGGCCCAAGCTAAATACCTGACTTCTTGGTTGGCCTCACTTCCTCCAGGCATTTCCTTCTCATTCTCTGTCACTCAACGTGTATTTTATGAAATATGTACCGTGCTATGGGATATCATGGAAGCATGATTGACAGTCACTGCCTTCTGTAGCGTATATACTTGGTGAAGGGCTCACACAGTGCCATAGTATTCTTCCTAGAGTTTAATGTATTAACTATATGACTTAACTTCCCAAAATTTTTCAGAAGTATATCATCATGACACTTATGCCTTCCACCAACTGGCTCCCCTATCAGTTTTCCAGACTTATGCCTCCCACTTTTATCCAACACATATCTCACCAAGCACATGTTTATTCATTGTACCTACCCAAGCCAGCTGGCTACCATGCCCATCCATCTTGATTCAAGCTAGAACCCACCTCATATATTCTTTTCCTATAGTGTTTGTAACTTCTGTCCATTCTGTTAGCACTTTCTGGTCACGATACTGATATGTCACTTACCTTGCCTGGCCTTATGTGACACGATGGTAGTGTCATCCCAATTACACACCATAAATGCAGTTGGGGCACTAAATTTAGTGTGTAAATATTTCTGTATCACCTGTAATATGTATTATTTTACAGATAGGAGAGGTTCAATAAAAATTGTTATAATTATTGTTTTAAAAATCACCCAAGTATGTCAGCAGATACTCCATGTCAATGCCCCATATATGAAGGGTTTTAGCAGTATTTGTCATTTTACCTTTACAAGAGGTAAAAGAAAACATCCTATCCTGGTGCTGGAAAATATTTTGAGACTGACATCACAATTAATAGGAGGAGGAAATGAAATTTTCTTGAAGTATGACTTCAAAGTTCCACAGGCTTTGCAGAGGCAGGCCTGGTCCAGCTGTAATAGTTCTGGTAGAGCCAGACCCTGCATTAGAAAAATATCAGAATGACACAGGACCTAAATACATTATTTAGAAAAAGCAGAGACTTCTTAAAGGAAATGTGCAAGGTGCCCATGAAGTCACATTCATTATCAGAATGAAATTTGGCTCTTTGATAAATTGAAAACTCACATGACCCGATGTAATAAAAGATTACAAGTTATTCCAAAGCCCGAGTTCTTCATAGTTAGATATTAATCAAAATCTCCAAAGGGACATTCAGAAAGTGAGGCATGCTTTTTTTAAAAAATTAAATTTTATGTTGAAATAAAATACTTGTGAATATTAGATTTTAAAAACATGTACCCATTTCCCATATTGTGGTGAAGGACAATTTTTTCTTGTCAATATAGACATGGAGAGAAATGGAGGTTCTGGAAATAATGTCAAGGAGAATGTTAGATAGATTTAAGTTAAAATAAAATATGTGGAGACTGAAATGGAGTGACTTAGCCATGGTTCTCCTTGCTTCCCTAGCTTCCTTTTCATGCTTTTTCATTGAGGTTAGTTAGCTCGTAAAAGCCTCTGAAAAGAAAGTCTGTCTCTACCATTCATTTTGACTTTTTCACAGATCAAAGGGGGTTGCAATAAAATCAGAGGCAAAGCTTTCTGCAAAATGGCATATTTTAATGGATTCCTGGAACCTGGTGAAAAACATCATTTATCTGTTCTTGGCCCACGCAGTTGCTTTACTACAGTATTGTTTTATAACTTCTCAAGAGTGTCAGAAGAAAAACCTATAGCTACCCACTTACAATAAGTCTTCTTAGATTCTCAGTGGTGGGAATAACAAAAGTTAAGGGGTTGAGGGGTTGAGAGGGTGTGAGTTAATCACCTAAACGAAAATGGTGTGCTGTCAGTTTTATTTCCAGACTTTAAGTGAAAGGTTTGAAGTCCTCTGCTTTTGAGCTGCTACTGGTAGTATGGAAGCACAGTTTTGTTGCTTAAGGCTAGCATCCAGCATAGTGGTCAATCTCTTCCCAGTTTGCCTTTGCTCTTATGCATTCAGAAATGCTGAAGTCATGTTTACAGTTGATTTTTATCCTTCTGAATTTCTCTCTCACTGCCTGATTGCCCAATCACCTCTGCCCTGATCTGGTTTGTTTCTGCTTACACAACACCTGCCTACCCAGGGTGGTCTGCTCCACATCTGAACCAGTGAGCAAATATTTACTAAACAACTGCAAGAAGCCAAACCCTGTGCTGGTTGCTAAGGACGCAGAGTTAAATAACATTGTCCCTCCTCTTGAGTTACCCACAGTCTAATGATGTTGAAACAAAGATCTATCCCTTTCTCTTGATCAAGTCCTTGATAATGAGAAGGTTTAAAAGAATAGTTTTAGCAATGAAATGTAGGCAGAAAATAAAAAGCAGAAGAAACATGATAAAAATAATAAATAAGGAGATGGCATTACAAGTCTCTTGTGACAGCTTCTGAGTTGGTCTAGAAGACTTAAATGGGACAAAGTTTTAGCTTACGTTAGATTTGGGTCAATGGTTTCTGAGATCTTGTAGGACTCTAAGCTCTCAGAAAATCTGAGGCTAGTTTTAACATTTGCTACAGATTTCTCACTAGAGCCCAAATGATGCTCAATTTCTATTCTCTATGATTCTTAGCTAGTTCCCCTCATAAAGAAAAGCATCATTTTCTTTTGCTTCCAAATATTCCTCCTTTAAGCTTTATACTACATGGGAAAGACCTTGTGTGCCATTCTCTCCCCCCTTGAGTACCATCCCCATCACAAAGCCTTTCCTCTTCTGGATGATCTCACAGGTTGGTTGCTTCCTTCTTATGGTTACTCTCCTTTCAAAAATTTGTCTTTTCCTCCCACTGCTGCAAAGCTATAGTTAAAAAACACAGATCGTCTCCTCCCCATTCATACTCTTTCCTTAGCAAAAACCTTCCAATTACAGGCAGCACCTGTAGCTCAAAGGAGTAGGGCGCCAGCCCCATATGCCAGAGGTGGCAGGTTCAAACCCAGCCCTGGCCAAAAACCACACACACAAAAAAAATTCCAATTGCAATTCCCCAAAGGGGACACCTCCATCACCATATGGACCATGACAACCAGTGATTGTACCAGGAGTGAGAAACATGCAAAGTGGACTCATCAGAGTGCACATTCTTGAAAATCTGACATTGACACCTATGTCAGGGAACAGTGAGGCACTCCCAGCAAGGTCAAATAGAGCTCAAGCTGAAACCTAAGCCATGGTGAGCCAAAACCATATGAAAACCAGATTCTTGAGAGAAGCAGAGCAGCCAGGATGGAGAATTTTAAATAATCTTAATGAAAGGAGAGGAAGGAGAGGAAGAAGAGGATAGGAAAGGAGAGGAGAGGAGAAGAGAGAGAGAGAAAGAGAGAGAGGGAGACTTATAAGCAATGGGAAGATATTTGACTAAAAATCATGTGGTTTGATTGTCAGATTTTCCTTAATCTTCACATATCATTAGTTCCTTTGTGCTCTGAGTCCTTTGCTCAGAAGAAAATAAAATTCAAGTCTCTATCTGCTGGTGTCTTTTTGCCTCTCCAAGCAGTTCCCTTGAGTGAAGACTTACAAAGCTTCTCAGGTGTGCTTCCTTTCTGAGAACAGCTTGACTCTTGTAAAACTTAGGTGTCCTTGCCCTACCAGGCATCCTCAAACTTTTTAAACAGGGGGCCAATTCACTGTTCCTCAGACCATCGGAGGGCCGGACTATAGTTAAAAAAAAAAACAAAACTATGAACAAATTCCTATGCACTCTGCACATATCTTATTTTGAAGTAAAAAACAAAATGGGGCGGCCCCTATGGCTCAAAGGACTAGGGTGCTGGCCCCATATGTCGGAGGTGGCAAGTTCAAACCCAGCCCTGGCCAAAAACTGCAAAAAAAAAGAAAAAAAAGGGAACAAATAAATTCACACCGCTGCATGTGGCCTGCCAGCCATAGTTTGAGGACCTCTGCTGCAGTTTGTGTCCAGTGCCATGATTTCCCTTGACTTATACAAATAAGAGATAATTTTAGTCATTAGAAACCTCCAAGGAGACTTGGCACCTGTAGCTCAGCAGCTAGGGTGCCAGCCACATACACCAGAGTTGGCAGGTTCGAATCCAGCCTGGGGCCTGCCAAACAACAATGACAATGACAACTACAGCCAAAAAAATAGCTGGGCGTTGTGTGTGTGTGTGTGTGTGTGTGTTGGGGGGTGGGGTGCCTGTAGTCCCAGGTACTTGGGAGGCTAAGGCAAGAGAATCACTTAAGCCCAAGAGTTTGAGGTTGCTGTCAGCTGTGATGCCACAGCACTCTACCCACGGCAGCAGCCTGAGACTCTGTCTCAAAAAAATAAGAAAAGAAAAGAAAAGAAACCTCCAAGGAAATGATAACACCATTTTCTCCTTCTCTCCTGACTGTGGTGGTGGGGAAACACTTCCTTATAGTTCTGGAGAAATAAAAGAAAATGGGGAATTCTCCAGATTCTTTCGCCAACAGACCTGTGGTAATTTGTCTTGAAGGGAGGGGATACAAATGGATCTTCTCTTTAAGCTCTTCAGTGCGTTATTCTTTCATGGCTGAAGGTATATGACCTTCAAGGAATCACTTACCTTTTGTGGGGCCTCAGGTTGACCCAGTTTGGGAGAGGTGTTAAGAAAAACAATCCAAATAACCAAACAAAACTAGGAATGGAAATGACTATTTAGAAGGTAAAAAGAAATTAGAACTGGTTACAAATTTTAAAAAGCTTACAAATGCTGTAAACCTCACAAAATAAATAAAATCATAATATTTTTATTAATTCACTGCCTGACATACTTCTAAAACACCAATTTCCTTATGATTTTTGATTGCATATCTTTGATCTTATCCTTGTGTGCTAGTAATTTAGAAATGCCATTTTCAATAGACCTAGTCGAAGGGAATTTCAATTTTTGCTTTGGCTTGTTTCATTAAAACTTCTTTTCTTACTAGTTTACACATTCTTTCTGCGTTTAAACCTCTCAATTGGAACTGCCATATGCATTTTTGGAATTCCTATAAAATTTGGGAAAAATCACTATTGAGGCTTTTTTTAAATTATTATATAGATGAGCCATAAAAGCTAAAGCTTTTTCTTCTTTCTGAGACAATCTTGCAGCTGGTGTCTTTGGTCCACCATCTTGTCTTCTCCAACAGTATAGTTCAAACTATGGGATTTATGAGACATTGTAAGGGCCTCAATTTCTTACACCAATGCAATAAATCTAGAAAGTCATTGTAAAGGGATATTAGAAAATATCACCACTCATACACTGAAAATTATTATTCTCAGTAACTGCAGTGACAAGAAGTAATTAATAAAATCACTACCTATAAGGTCTATGGAATGTTGTTAAAGTTGTAACTAAAGATAAATTGAAAACATTAAATAATTTTTTTTATTAAACAAGAAGAATCAAAACAAGTAATATAATAATCATTCACCCTTAAAATACATATAAGGTATTCAGAAGACTGGAATTTATAAATATGAGAGTATACTTGTATTCATTCATTAAAAATCAGATAAAAGTAGGAGTATGAATAAATACTGGGTCAGTAATGACAGCCTCTCTTATGAATTTACTCTGTATATAAATATGCATCAGATTTGAAACTTAGGTACTTTAGGGAATGGTGTAATGAAGCACCTGTGATAATAGTATATTAGTTATATGATGACACTGGTTCAGACAGGAGTAAACTAAAAGTTAGGAAAAACTAGAAGAGGAAATGTTAGTATCTTCAATTATTTTATTAAACATTTTCTGCTCATAATATGGTGAGCCTGCACATACTTATATATCTATAACTAGTGCAAAAGATTCATAGCTTTGCTATACTTCCCTTGCTTTACACCTAGCTGTGGGGTTTGCAATTGGGAAGAGAAAGATGAGCCTGCAGAACGTGACAGAAAAGTTCTCATGGAAATGTTCACAAATGTCTTGGTACGCTTTAAGTAAGAAGTAGTTACGAGAATCTTTATTGACTTTTTGTGGTTTTGATATCTTCTTGTTGGTGTTTTTATTTAAAATTTTATTGAGGCAGAAGTAAGCTATCCTTCATTTTTCCATTTTTGCTTAGCATAGAATATTCTTTAATACTTCCTTGTTGTTTTCTAATTTTACACAAAGGTCCAAAGTGGGATTGCTCACTCAATGAAAAAAAGTGTGTCAAACGTAACTCTTTCATGGTATAATTCACTTTAATTTGGGGAACTTCATCAGCACATCACAAAAATGTTTTCAATAATAAAAGCAACTTCCTTGTAAGTCAAGACACCTTGTGAAAACGCTGAAATAATTGTGTTTAGAAAACTGGCAGGCAAATATTAGATTATTTAACAATAGTTTTCTAACTTCAGCCAAACCTAAACATGGGTTATGAAAAGTTCTTATGCATAGTTGGTGGAAGTGATAATTGATACAATTTTTGTGTAGTTTCTGGGACTTCTCACCAAAATGTAGAACACATTTAATAAAAAACTTGATGACAAAAATAACTATGGTAACAATACACAAAGCATGACGTCAAATGTTTATTGACATGGTACATAATACATCTTAAATTTAATTAGAGACAGAGTTTTTTTTTGGTGTCTATCCTACAAAAATACAGGTTGTCTGGACTATAGGCAAGAATTCTATTACAAATGTGCATAAATTCAAGATTCACTTCTTACTGCAATTGGTTTTGCCCACCATTCCATAGATAATCCATAAAATTACATATTCTTTACAGCTTATGTAATAATTAATTAACATTTAATTAGATTTTAATAAATCTAGTATAGTTGTTTCTTCTGTGCTTAAGTAATTATTTCCACTACTTCAAATGAAGTATAAACATTAGGCCTTTTGCATCAAAATTTGGAGCTTCTTTTAACATGATGACTGTTATAAACTTCAAGTACTCTAATAAAAAGAAAAGCAGGATAAGGTGGATTTTTATCAGAAAGTCTCCTTTTCCTATGTTCAAGAAGTCTTGTGTATACATTCAGTATCAGGGATAATTTCCTGTCTATTTTAGTGAGTTGATAACCCTTTTTAATCCCAATAGAACATTATTTCTGTAAATTTAGCATGTAGTTTTTTTCATAAGAAAAAGAGAGAAATCTGGGGGCAGAATTATGTTTTCAAAATTTTCGATTGAAGGTAGCAACCTTAATCTACAAACGTTTCTTGCAAACATTTCCAACTCTGAGAAAGATGAAAGCTAAAGAAAACAATACTGCTATGAGTTATGTATTTATATGAAAGAAACTATAAAGCACAACTAGAAGGCTCACACTGAGCTCCAAAAGAGGCTCCTGTGAGGCTGTGGTTAGTGAGTGTATGCTGTGCTGTGCCTCCGTGAGCCTCAGGTCCCAGCCCTGGAGGGTGAGCGTAAGTAAGGTCCTTCCTGCAAGCCAGGGACAGCAGCGCACAGTTGGAAAAATATCTTAAGTGATCTGGACAACAGAGGTAGATAGGGGACAGTGATGTGAGTTCACAGCCTCTCCTCCCAACACCTAAACGTAAGAACAAAAACAAATAACCCCCCCCAAAAGTTGCAAATGCAGCAGTAGCCTAACAAGAAAAGGATATGACCTCTTTTTATAAAATGTGGAAAATGATGACCTGAGAGAGTAAAAAGAATCTCATTTTAAAATATCGTATGATTCCTCTTACCTGAAATCCACCCCTGGTTTCTCATCTTCCTCGAAGTCACAACCCAAATCCTTAAAATGTCTTCCTGGGCTGACTGTGGCCTGGCTTCCAACAAGTCTCTGTCTTCATCACCTGTTGGTCTTCTTTGGACTCACTCCTCACCAATCCTGTCAGCTTCCTCTCTGTGCCTCAAATATGCCCCTTACTCTCCCAGTGTGGGTCTTGTCACCCCATCTTCCCTCTGTCTGAACAGTTCTTCCCTAGCTATGTACATGAATCAAATCATTCCAACCCTTTCTTTAGGTCTATGATCAGATGTTTCCTTATCAAATATTGCCTTTTTTGCCTCTCCAAAATAGCAGACCCCACTTGCTCTTTGTTACGTTTACTTATTTTGTTTTTCTTCATAACTTTTATCCTACCTTACTTATATGTATGTTTTGTTATTCATTTATGATTGCCTCGCTCCCCCTGGTAGGTAATCTTCATAGGTCAAGAGCTTTGTCTATTTTGTTCACTGCTGTAACCTAAAATGATACTTGTCATGGAGTTGACACTCAAAAATCATGGGTTGAGGGGGGAGGAGCCAAGATGGCGGCCGAGTAACAGCTTCCTTGCAACTGGGCACGGTGAGACTGGGAGAGAAGAATTCAGGCATCTCTGGCTGGCGAGATCTGCCCAGAAACATCCCTTTGGGGACATAGGGAGACAGCGTGAGACTTCTGGACCCCCGAGGAAGGCAAAAGTGGAGATCTGGCAAGTGCTTGCGTGTGTTCCTTTGGTCTAATCCTACTGGCAGCTGTGGCTGCAGCAGCAGTGAGATTGCAAATTGGAAAGGCCTTACCTGTGAGCTGTTCAGGTTTCTTTTGGACTTGGCACTCAGTTGAACTGCCTTGGGAGAACTGGGGCAAGAGTGAGGAGGTCTTTGACTGTTGTCTGGGGCTCTAGACTGAGCCGCCGAGCCAGACGAAGCTACCAGTGTTTGGTGCTGGGCTGTGTGGAGCCATCATAGGAGAACTGCCCCAGCAAGCTCCATCCTCAGGGTTGCAGAACAATCATCAGGCAGAAGTGAGTTATCTAGTGACTAAGCAGCCTAAAGACGGGGACTGAGATGCCTTGCAGCTTTAGCCCTCAGGGGCATCGGGTGAGACTGGTTTTGGCACACTGGGTAAGTGGATAGCCACTTAAGAAGTGATCCCAGAGACAAGTGCTTTCCTGGGAAAGCTTCTGCTTAGCCCAAGTTAGCAAGTTAAAGTGCCTTCTAAACAGACTGAGGAGAATTTACGCTCTCCACCCTGCGGGGTTTGAGAAATCATTAGAGGCCTCTGGTCTCCATTTTGTTCACCCGTATCAACATTGCCATTAACATATCGTACCCCAGAAGATCACCTCTTGCCCAGACAATATCAGCAAGATATATATACTGCTTTGTTTCTCGGTTTTGTTTTGTTTTGTCTTTTTCTTTTTGTTGTTGTTGTTGTTTGTTTGTTTGTTTTCATTATTGTTGTTTTATTTTTAATTTCAACATTTTCCTTAAAGATTTTTCTTTTCTTTTTTTATTGCTTCATTTTTCTAGTTTAAATATAATTTTTCATTGTTGCCTTTTTTAACAATTAGACTTCAATTTTTGCTAGTGTTTCTACCCATAGTAATTTTTTCCCCCCAATCTTATCCTGTAACGTTTTTGGTTTGCGTGTTTTGATTTGACTTATTGCATTTTTGTCTTCCCTCTCTACTTGGTGGAGGTGGGTTACTGTGTCCAAACAGGCTGGCAAAGAGCTGCTGACCTAATCACTCAACCAGGCAACCCCAGAGGTTGGGGGCTCTTAAGGTTGGGTCAAAGTACCCTACTATAGACCTATATTGCTTCCGTCCTCCTCTTCCTGTGTCTTTCTACTTTTGGTCGATAGTTGCTTCTACCCACCCCTTCTCCTTCCTCCTTTTTCTTTTCTTTTCTTTCTTTCCTTTTTTTTT